>KZ807008.1:323426-351946 GCA_000696205.2 Oncopeltus fasciatus
TATCTGTCCATATATATATATATATAATTAAATGCTCACAGCTGTGATATATAATAATCAAAAGCAGGGGGGGTAGAGAGTGCAAAAAAAGAAAAAGTACACACACAAAAAGAAAAAATCACAAGTAGTAAAATTTTTTGGAATCTCTCTTCACTCCTTACCGACGAAGGGCGAGAGATCCCCAAAAATTTTATGCCTTGTGATTTTTTCTTTTTGTGTGTGCACTGCACTCTCTATCCCACCTCTTCTTGATTACTATACATACCAGGTATGCAAGTTTAAAATGTCGTTTATTTCTTAAAATATATACACAGTAATTTAAAAAAAAGTATAATATATTTTATTCAAAGTACTGGCCCTCGCTTTCTACACATTTTGTCCATCTCTCAGGCAATATATGGATACCATTCCAAAAGAATGCTTCATCTTTATTTGAAATCCATTCATCGAGCCATTTTCGTACGTTTTCGAAATTGTTGAAGTGTTGCTCCGCCAATGAGTGTCCCATCGATTAGAAGAGGTGATAATCAGAAGGCGCCAGGTCAGGTGAATACGGCGGGTGGGGTAGGAGTTCCCAACCAAGCGAAGAAATCGTTTCCTTAGTCAATCTGGCTGAATGTGCAGGAGCGTTATCATGCTGAAGAATGACTTTGGCGTGCCTGTGAGCCCATTCTGGGCGTTTTTCGATCAATGCGTGACTCAAATTGATCATTTGTTGTCGGTAGCGCTCGGTATTGACTGTTTCGCCGGGCTTGAGAAGCTCCCGTCTTTTTTGGTCGATTTTCTCGTTTTTGATCAGTAACATTAAAATCACCACATTTGAAACGTTGAAACCAACGTTCACATGTCTTGACAGTTGGAGCAAGATCGCCATAAGTCTCAACAAAATTCGATAACATTCAGATGCCTTTTTCTTTTGATTAAATAAGAAAATCATGACATGCCGCAAATGCTCTATATTTGGCTTAAAATTAGACATTTTTAACACCAAAGAAAAGTATGATACGTCCACGTTAACGACTTAAAAACAACTGACTTTTGTAAACAAATGACTAACAAACAAAATAGCGTTTAGAGATAAGCAAATCCTTCAATAGGCTAAGAGCGCATTCTATTGGAATTAAAACGACATTTTAAACTTGCATACCTGGTATATATATGCTTAAAATCAATAATTGCATAACCAAATCAGTATAGAGGGAAGAATAACACTGATTGTCTACTGACCTGTTCCGTTTCTTATCAAGCCATTCTTTAGGTTCCACCCTAATAACAGGATTTTATTTTTGGAGAAAACGTAGTACAGCTGTTGTAGTTATGGGTTAGATAGGCAACTTTTCAAACTAGTAACCCATTGGAAATTCCATTAGTCTTAGTATTTTTTCTATAATGATATGATTATGCCGTTTTTCTAATAAGCATATGCGTACCTGTCTGTGTGGGTGTTCATATATTTATATGATACAACTGTTCTGATTTAATAACGAATAAAAAAAGTTGATGTTATGTTTACTAAAGAACTCAAGTGCTGTTCTAAAACTATTTTGACACTTTTGTATTACTTTATACTTTTGAGGATCAAAACAACTTTACAATATTTTTCATTTGGTTATTAATGGGTTGTTGAGGTCTTAAGAATAATAATAACCTAATTTTACTTCCCCTTCTACTAACTGAGGTTGAAGAATCAAAAATTAGTTTATGTACCTCCCCTACTTTCATTTTTTTAAACTATATACTTTATAATTAGATGGTTTTTGTTGGGGTTCGGTCAAGGTAGTTCGCTACCTTGACCGAACCCCAACAAAAATCATCTAATAATAATATCTACGGTCAAAAACTCTCCATTTGAATATATACTTTATGTTTTACAAAATGTTGTTCTGTCATATTTTTTTATTTCCCCATATTTTCTTCTCCATCTGAACTTACAAACAACCAAACAAATTTTATTGAAGTTTGTCTCAAATTTTACTGGATTTTTTCCATATGGTACTTGGACTCTGATTAAACATAAGGAAACAAAATTGATTTATGTAGTTTTTTTTTTTTTCGCATGGAACTTCCAAACTAGTGTCTTTTCTCAAACTTTTATTGTCTATATTGTTTTAACAAATAACTTTTCTACTTAAAGAAATACATATGCTCCTGTCCAGTTTATCTTTTGTAGTAGTTATTAAACTAAATTAATACATTTTTCTTTTTTAGGAAAAAAAGTAAATTATAAAGAAAAACTTTTGAAGAAGGGCTTGAAAAATAGGCTTAAGAAGAAACAGAAACTCGAAGAAAGGAAACAATTCAAAAATGCTACTCGAAAACAGGATTCTAAAATGGAAATTAAAAATGAGGGTGTAGGAAAATGTGAAACTGAAGAAAAATCTAGTATGAACGTAGTAAATGCTTTACAATTTAATAAAATTGTTTTATCTGGTTCTGAGGAAGTTGATAAAAGTAAAACTACTGATCCAAAAAGAATTCTACAACAGATAGAAAAGAGAAATGATAAGTTAAAAAAATTGGAGATGAAAGGTAAGAAAGACAAAGTACAAGAAATAAAAAATAAGGAAATTTGGAATGCTGCAATAAAAAAAGCTGAAGGTGTTAAAATAAAAGACAATGTTGAGTTACTAAAGAAGTCTATTACAAAAATAAAGCAAAGAAAAAACAAAAGTAAAAAGAAATGGGAAGAAAGAGAAAAATTTGTTCAAACTAAAAAAGAAGAAGCACATAAGAAAAGGCAGGAAAATATAAATAAAAAGAGGAAAGAAAGAGTCAAAAAGAGAACTAAAATGTTAGTTAAAAAGACAAGAATTCTTCCTAAATAATTTTTAATGGGACAAAATCGAGAATCAAATTTTGTTCAAGAAGAAAACTAAGTCTTGCATCAAGATTTTATCTAAACCTATTTACTTCTGGCTTGATGTTATAGCCATCTTCTTAAGTTTGCAAATGTTTTTGAATGGAAATATTTGTGATTCATCCAAAAGTGACAAGATAATAGCAATAAAACCATCTATTTGAAATTAATTAATTTTTTAAGTTAGATATCTTTCATATGTATATAATTAAAGTTGTTATAAATTATTGTATACCTTAAAACTTTTTGAAAATGAATGCCTACATGATAGTTAATTTTCTTTTGTTTTAAAACCTACTAAATAATAATGATAATACATTTATTTATAATATAAAGACTATAAATTTAATATATGTAATGTAATGTTGAAAAGTAATAGCATAAGAAAAATAAAACCCATGAAACTCAATTGCTTAGACAATTAATGAGAGGGAATAGAATAAAAAATCTATCTGTCCCAGCCGGGACTCGAACCAGGATCTCCTGCTTGTTTAAAATTTACGTGGGATAATAAACCACAACTAAATTAATATTTACAATTGCTTAGACTTTTGCTCCTCAATATCTAGGGAAATTTTTTCTATAAATATTTAGATATCCCATATATGTGAATTTTAAGAGAAATATATTAAACCAGTTTTCAAGATACAAAGTACATTTCATACACTTGAAGAGTCAAAAGAAAAATCAATAAAAAAAATTTAATACATTTTTTTCAAATTCATTACTCTGCATAGAACACCAAACTTGATATACACAATAGGCAATAGTTCAAATGGCTGAATTATTACTGTTACTATCTTAACATTTTTGCACTTAAATGTAGCATTTTTGAATAGCTATAGATGACGTTAAAGTTTTGACCCTCAGTGTTAGAATACTTTAATTTACAGATGACCTAATCATTTTCAAAAAATGTTAAAGACATAGAACTATGAAATTTTCTAAAATGTAATTAATAAAATTAATTATTGAATGTGAACCTATGATATTCAATGTTCACCTCAAAACAGTTTATTTAACTGAAGGAAAACAAAAAAAATACACTCTTTATTTTTAGAAAACAAAGAGATAAATATTTCTGATAATGTGAAATGCTTAGGAATAACTTTTGACAGCAACAAATCAAAAATCTAAGAAAATACTGTTATCAGTCATTAAATGTCCTCTGGCATAAACCTGTTCCTTATGCTCTACTTAAGTTTAGTTAGGTCGAAATTGGACTAGAGTTATGTTTTCTATGGTTTCGCTAAACCAAGAATGTTACAGATGCTAGATAACATATGTGTGGTTCTATGGTGGCCGGGTCAAATGTCGACAGGATAATGGCCGGCCGGCCTGTGGTGGTTATCAACATTCCAGAAGACCTGGATATGTTCGGATGACCATGTGCTGTCTGGCGATCTGAAGGTATTTATGGCAGTGGACTGGTTTGGCGAATTTCCTTTCTCTATATAACCTATAACCATGCAATATTTTCTATGTTAATTTTATTTCATCTTTCAGTTGCTGTTTATTATTATTATTTTTGTTTTTACTCTTCGAGAAGTTTACATTAATCGTTCTCTGTTAAAGTTTTACTTCAGCTCTGTCCTTTACCTCTTCAAAGTTATCCATAATGACTAATGTATAAACATTCTGTCGCATCAATGCCCAATCCCTTTCTGCTCACATCGACAAATTTCAAGAATTTTTCACTCAAAACTTTTTCCATGTCATTTCCGTTAGTGAAACCTGGCTTAAACCCTCAATTTCCTCTTCATGCTCCTTTTGATAGATGCTAATCAAATGATGATCTTGTTCCCTTTTACCCTAATATAATTATCTATGGCGATTTCAATTCCTGTTTTCTTTCCCTTTCTCCCACGTATTCTTCCCAGTATCTTTCCTGTCCTCCTACACATTTACATTTTTTCGCTCCAGAACTCTGTCTTTCCTAATTCCTGGAAACAAGCAATAGTTAACTTTAAACAAAATTCCCAACCCCTCTTCCTTCAATGATTTCTGTTCCATATCTATTCTCCCTATCCTTGCAAAATGTCCTCTTTCTTGGAAAATGCAAAGCTCCTAGATTCTTTCCAATCCGGCTTCTCTACCCAGACTGCTCTCCTAAGAGAAACCTCTGTCCTCCAAGCTGCAATTGATCAAAGAAAAATCTCAATCTTAGTTCCCCTTGATTTCTCAAAATCAAAATGATTTCTCGATTTTTCACTCCCGTCTACTTTCTAAACTTAAACACCTTTCCTTTTCCCACAATTCCCTTCTTTGGTTCCATTCATTCCTGTCTGGCCGATCCCAAGTAGTTTCTATCGCCGAAGCACCTTTATCTTCCTCTCTTCTTTACATCTGGGGTCCCGCAGGGCTCTAGTATCTCAGCCATTCTGTTCTCTGCCTATATTAATGACCTCAACCTTTCCATTAGACACTGTTCTTATCACATTTAAGCAAATGATACCCAAATTTACCTGTCCTTCCCTCCAGAAGAATTACAAACCGCCATTCAAAAAGTCCAAGAAGACCTAAATTCAATATGTTCCTGGGCTTAAACTAACAAGCTTTCTCTGAATGTCAAAAAATCTCAGGCTATTGTTTTTGAGACTAGCTCCTTGATTACATCACTCCCTAATATTCCTTTCATCAGCAATTTCGCCCAGTTTCCTTTCATTTCTCAGTCAAAAACCTTGGCATTATCCTAGACCAAACTCTTTCATGGAAACCTCATGTTTCACAATTTCCTGTTGCTGTTTTTCCACTTTCCAACAATTTCATCGCTCTAGTCATCTCTTGCCTCGTAAAACCCGTAGTCTCTGTGTGTCCTCACTCATATTCCCCCATTTTGACTAGGGTTGCGTTGTTTATGGGGGCCTCACTGGAGAACTAGAGGATAGGCTTAAGCTTCTGCTAAACTGTTTCATCAGTTTTGCCTTTGATTCTCCAAGGAGTGCCCAGTTACAAAGCTGTACTCCGAGTTGGGATAATTATACCCATCTTACCATAGGCAATATCTCCTTGGTTCTCTCCTCTATCAAGTCATATTTTCCCATACCCCTCCCTACCTATATGATCTTTTAGCTTTCAAATCCTCAGTACTTTCCCGCCCCACCTGTTCTCGACATTATAAATCCGCTGCATTTAGTCGCTCCTTCCTCATCAGATCCTCCAGGCTCTGGAACTCGATCCCTCTAAATATTCGTCACTCTTCCTCACTCACATCCTTTAAATCCCAGCTATTTCAACATCTCTCTGTACAATTCGGTATCAGGAACTGCTAAACTGTATCTTGTTTAATTTTTATTTTTATCACGATTAATTGTTATTTTATCAGTTTTGAGTTTCATTGTTTTTTCTTGTGTAGCACTCATTTTCTTTTTGTGCCTCTATTTTTTATTTTTTTTTAAATTGTATTTCTTAGTTTTTTTTTATTTTTATTGTTTATTTCTTCTATTTCTGCACTTTTAATTATTGTCATAGTTCTGTTCAAAATATATTCTATTATTAGCCTATTGTTTATTTAAACTTTTTATTTTTATTGTTGCAACTAGGTCAGAATCAGCTATACTGACAGCTGTGACCTCTTTGTTATTCAAGGGGACTTATGTCCCAGAATAAAATTTATTTTTCTTTCTTTCTTATATAATACAGATATTAGGTTAACTACAGCATGTTTTTTTTATGTATATGTCAGTAAGAAGTCTACATGCTGAATTTTAGAAATGCCACTTAAATTTCGAGATTGCCTGGTGATATGCATCTCCTCTCATGTCTAACCCACAGAATCTGTAAAAGTATTCTTTGATAAAAACAATTTTGGTGAATAGTATGCACACTAGAAAATTGTTCTATGAAAATATAAAAATTTGTAATGAAAAGAAAATTGATGAAAAATGCATTGAAGTAACCTCCCCTTTACCTCAATGGGCTGAGAGAAACAGTGAACTGAAACACAACAATATAAACAGACATACGACACATAAACATCCTCCCTGAAAACTGACGATGGTAGTCTATGGAGATCCACAAGGCGCCTCTTATATCAGAAGTTATCATGCCACTCCGGCGTGGGTGACACATGGGATGTCCATATTCAGACTCCAAGAAGGCCTAAATATTCTCTCTTCATCTTGTACAAACACTAATATAAATTGAACTTGTCACTACCCCCTCCTGAATGAGGTTATCAATAGATTAAACGCTTGAAAAAGAAAAAGGCTCCTGGTCATGACCTAATAACTGCTAAAATTCTTCAGGTAATGTCAAGGAAAGCTGTGTTTTAGCTCACAAAATTTACATCATCCTCTTAACCACTCGATTTCCAATTCAGTGGAAACACATTCATAGCTATGATACAAAACCAAATAAACCACATCTTTACATCACATAAACTACAGACCCACCTGTATCTCCAGACATCCTTGAAGCCAACTTTGGCTATGACCTGCTTTGGGCTCTGGACCCAAGTCAGCCAGCCAGCTCTTGAGATTCTGGGTGGCTGCTCTCACGAGCAGATTTGCTTCCAGGAGCTAGGCTTAAGAGTTAACTTCCCAGAGGAGATAAGAGGGATGATTAATAGTCAAGTAGGAGACTGTCTCACCTCTCCCCCTCGCCTTTCCATTCTCATTTTCCTCTTTCAGCTCCACTCTCATATATGACATATATATGTATATGATGACCGTAGTAATTAAACGCCATTGTATTTTTTTAAGTACAGCTATAATGACTTATAAAGGTACACAATGTTATTACAACTCAAAAATATACCTGGAGATAATAAATCAATAAAAGTTTTTTTTCCTTTTAACTATACTTTAATGACTCATTAGAAAACAAAAACTAAACTGGGATGCAAAAATTAGGTTATTTAAATCACTCTAACCCCCAGTGTTCCATGTACTCCAAAGATATTTATGCCTCCACGATATATTCAAATCAAAGAAAAGAACAGAGTCAAAGATGAGATTTTGCTAAAGTACCTTCAAGATTCAGTCTCCCCTAGAAAAATATTTTATTGTGCCACGTCTTTTTGCCCAAGGTCCATTGGCTTCCTTATCTACGTAACTTAAATTGCTAAGGCAACGAATCTATCAGATAATTCATTTAAATAAGCTTTGGGCATAGGTCTTTCAGTTCTTTTCATTTTACTCTCTCCAATTTTACAATATTATACTTTGTCTCAAAGACTTATGAAAATTTAGTCTGAAGAAAGAGGAGAGTTGAAGAAGACATTCAGAACAGAAAAAGGTCAAAATTACAAATCCTAAATTTCACTTCTTTTTCTCTGGGGATTACAGGAATAGATCATGCTGGGATGATACAGAGGTCGTCTTTCCTGTTATAATTTATTTTAGTGGCAACCGGTTTCAATGTCAACACACCATCATCAGCATATCACAGACAAAATCATCACTTTGTTGATTTGTGATAGTTTTATTATTGGTGATGGTGTATTGACACAGAGACCTTTGCCAATAAAATAAATTATAACAGGAAACCCAACCTCTCTATCATTCATAATTTTAATTAACTTCTTAATCCACTAGAGGTGATAACAAGTAAAGAAGCCAATATTACTCTGAGAATGATAAAAACACTGTCACGCAGGAACTGTGCTATCTAAGCAGATTTCCCATATTTCATTAAAGATGTACATAATTGAAAATAAATGGCAAATTATATCTTATACTCCATGCAATGTGAGTAAAAAGTAAAGACCACTANATATGTGTGTGTGTGAGTATAAGGAAGTTTAATTTATAAGTCAGGGATAATGATGATCGCAAGAGGTATGACCACTAAAGTTTGCTCTCGTCTGGACGGAAAGGTAGTGAAGGAAGCTCTCACTGATCATAAATAAAAATACATGCGTGTATTTATTCCTTATTTGTATCTAGTATTTGTAAATATATAAAGTAACATAATCATTAGAAAATTCATTTTACACCTATTTATTAAAGCTATTCATAACTCAATAACAAAAAAGATATTACGATTTTAAATTGTGTTCTCCCTTTGATTTCTCACCTTCTCCCCCTTATTCGAGTTTAACCAAAACTAGATAATACATTCAAGGGTTTGCTTTTAAAAACCTTAACACTGAAATTGGTCTCTACATTAAAATGTAAATAAGAGGCCTAGCCCAATAATTGATGTTACATTATTAAATCTCTTTCTAAATATGAGCTTTTTGAAAAATGTTATTGAACATAAATATTATAAAATTAGATTTTACACCTATTTTCTTCTGTACATTTTAGCAGACTCCCCGTAGGGAAATTATGCCTGTCATGTTGGTTGTCATTGGTTATAAAACGGAGGTATTATGAAGCGACTTTTGAAAGACTTTAGCGGTTCTTCACCAATCCCTCATTGGAAATGCTAAAAATATGGTCATTAAAATTTTATTTGTACATATTTACCTGCATGTGCTCTAGCGTCCATCATTTTTAATATAATGAAACCAAATCTGGTATTTAAGTTATTCTTGACAACTATAAGTAGACCAAATTTATAACTGATTTATAGCTCTTTGTTTTAATTTAAGTTAAGAAAAAGAATTAGAACATTATGGGTTTAATACCTAGTTTTCTAAAATTTATCTTCTATAATATTTAAATTAAAAACTCATTAAGGAAGAAATTTACGAATGTAACAATGATGGTGATTCCTCCATTTTAACTTCTAGCAAGGCTAGAACAAACTTTGGAGGTTATAAACCTTTAGGCTCATCCTTCCTTCTAGCTTTTAATTTTATATTTCTCTTTTACCCTTATTTGCTATCCATTTCCAATAAAACAAGTGAAATATAAGAATATGCAGTTCCATTTGACAGACTTTTTCTTATTTTAAAAGGGACCATCTTGAGATAGAAACCTCATAGGGATTATTGATATTTGTTTCTAAACCAGATGTTGAAAGTTAAGATTATTGCAAAAGAAGTTACAGTTTAAAAGTTTGTTTTAAAGTATTTTGTATTATTATTATTATTTGAAATGTATTGCATTAAAATCTATGAAACGTGAGATGCAGAGTCCTATGCATCTAAGGTTGCTACAGTCATTGCTGTCTTCCTACAGTTTACTGAGGTCACATCCAAGTTAGTATGGAATAAGTATGGAGCTAAATAGTCAAGTTCGAATAGCATTCGATACAGCTTTAGGAAGAAGAGCAGTTGAGACCATCTGCACTTTGATAAAAAATACTTTGAAATTATGGGAGTAAATGAAGAACCAATAAATGTCTGCGAGTGTCAAAAGATTTATCTTTTCTTTTTTTCTGGAGGTTAAAGGAATATTCATCACTTTAAGGATGAAAGAGACAAAGTCTTTCATAATTTTTCCGTCTAAAATAATTTTTTTTTTTAATTAGCGACCAGTCACTGATAAAAAAATTATTTCAAACAGGAAAGACTAGCATGAACAGGCAGACTTACACAGGACAGAAACTAAGAACCAAATATAAACACATCATGCAAACTGAACAAATTTTAATACAACAACGGACATGCAGATTACTATGAAACTAAGAAATAGAAAATAGAAAAGATGGGCTAAAAAGGTGAAAACACAAAACTAAAACATCAGGCAATACCAAAATTAATGAACAACTTGACGCATAACACACGACTTAACAGGCACCACATTCAGACTGCTACTCTTACTGAAACGCACAATCTCACGACTTTGGTCAGAATAACCCATAAAAGTCAAACAATCTAACATACTTGATCACAGTGCAACGAGGGAGAAAAATAAGAGGTCATGATCACTGCTACCTCACAAACCAACAGACAAATTCAATACAGGAAAAAATAATTGAACATCAGACAGTGCCAGAGAAAATTTATGAGATTGTGTTCTGTCCAAAAATGGCAGACCTCTGCAAGAAAGCGCTTAGTATTTGGACAAGGAAGACAGCCTGTGAATCCAGATTCCTTAAGGTAAATTGAGTGTGAAAGTTGCTTAGCCACCCATTGAATGATAGGAATAAGAAATTAGTTAGCATCACTCCCTCTAGATAATGCTACTGACCAGAAAACAAATCAGGGGTTGAGAAATACACTAGAAAGAAGATGTACCATAAATAATTTCAATTTTTGTAATAAATTAAATTAGAAGAATTATAAGAAATACTGATCTTTAAAAGTATTTTAATCATAACTATTAGAAAATTAAAATTTCTGAGATCTAGAACCTCTAGTTTCTCTTAAAAAAATTAATCATACATTTGATTTGTTCCCAATCAGTCATTACTTAAATCACTTAAAATAAATCATAAAATTACTTAAAATTAATAAAACAAAACTTACAAGGTAGTCTAAGAAAGGCATAATTAATATACACACATTTATTGTATAACACCTAACACCTAAACATACATTTATACATGTAATACTTATTTATATTACAATTGTTTAGATACAACATATACAATCCAATTACTTTCTCCAGATTAATTATTTAATTAATTACAATAAAGTTTTTATTGGATGGACAACCAATGCATTTATACTCATAAATGCTATCATCGCAATTAAATATTATGAGGTGATAAAAGCTTTTTGAGCAAGAAAGCAACAGGATTTTTTGTGAAGAAAGGTGAATAGGTTGTTTTTGCTGAATATTAAGTTCATTTATTTATCCTTATAATCAATTTTAAATCCTAATAATTCTTCTCTATTTGGCCACTCAAAGGTAGATGAAGTGAAGAGGTGGAGGTGGTTTAGAGATATATTTCACATTCCTTACAAAATTGGCAAAATTATCGCCAATAAATTTTGATGACTATATTTAATTGTAATGAATACAGTAATGTTCAATTTTTTTATCTCAATTCACCCAGAAAAAATATTAACTTTAATTTTTATAATTAAAATTAATATTTCTAATGCTTTATGCATTTGTTGATCAAAGGACCAGCAGCAACTCATGTAATTTTTGGTTTGAGTATTTTTTGCATGAGATCTTGAGATTTTCTCTGATTTTTATTAGGTAGCAAATAATTTATCAGACAATTTTTTTTTTTTTTTTTTTTTTTTTACAAATTATATTTTTATGAGTTTCATTTAATATTTGAGGAATTCTATCAAGAAATTTTAGTGATGAAATATAACATCCCTAAATACTTCTTTAAACACTTTTTGTTAGTTTAATATTTTTATTCTCATAATATCGGCCAACCCTCTCCCATAAAATCTGGAGTCTCTTTGTTTGGTGCTATTTTGATGTGTGTGAGATACTTGCACAGAGTAAAAAACATCATGACTTCCCAAAAATCTTATTTTCTAAATTCTAATTTTGAATCATCTAATATATGTGTGCTCATAAAAACATACTTTGGAACCCACTGGGTATTGTGGGTGAGAGGGCATTACATTGTCAAGTTCTTAATATCTCCAAAATGCATTTCATAAATCATCAGAAAAATATTTGATTATTTCAAATACGACAATTGACCTGTCAATCAATTCCAAATTTTCATCTATTGCTATATATGAAAATTTTGAGTTGAGTGGATGCTAAATTATTGTCTTCTGAAATAATAAAATTTTTCTAATTTTCTATTGACTTATGAAAATATATTATGGATTTAGATTAAATTCCAAGTCACACCAGATATAAAAATAGAATACTACACCAAATTTAATAAAATTCATCTTCTTTGGGACCGAAGGTCATCAATTAGGTGATCAATGATGAGTCCCATTCACATTCATTTCAAATTTATTGTGCTTAGCTGCTTTTAGAAGACACAGTTTCCATCTTCAGAGCCTATATGACTTACAATGATAACCCCAAAATTTAAGTATTATTTTATAATCATCATACCTATAGGAATATTAAATATTATTAAAATAAATAAATAATGTTAGGAGTACAATAATTAGGATTTTTTTAACAATTTTTAAAATAAAAGAATATTTATGGCAAATTATAAAATAACATGTTATCAATAATTAAAATAAATAAAAATGTATATTTTTGATGAAATATTCTCATTATTTAAGAAATTTGTAGTGAAAATTAATAACTTATATGAATAACTGCATATATTATAAAATGCAATATCTGATTAAAATATCTAATCATGATCTAAGTAAATAACTAAGCAATTAACAACAAATAACTGCAAGCAGCTAAGAGGTAGGTCATCCACTTAGAGCATGATTTTCAATTTTATAATACATGCATATAAAATATAAGTTTCTAATGGTTAATATACATTTTTTTTATCTGTCCAGGTGGTGCTCAAAAAGTTTGTAGGATATAATTCTGCAATGATTATTATAAAGAAAACCTGTAGGCTAAATCATTATCTCCCCAGAAAAAGATGTGAATGAATTCAGACAAGAAATCAGTCGACAATTTGATTCCTCTCAAGAAGCCATCTGGTGTAAATTAAAAATAAAATAAATAAAAAAAACATTGATTTAAGATTGTTTTAAAATGAATGCAGAAAAAAAAATATTGTATTGCATAACCTTATAAAAGAATAAATTGCAAAAATTTTAAATAAAGAAAGTCAGTAATTTTCACTGCTGAATATTAGAAAACAGTACAGAAAATTTCTACTAAGATCATTAAAAACAAAAAAAAAAGATAATTTATTCCTGTTTTCTAGTAGATTTCTTCGATTGCTTAATTGCCTTAGTTTTTTGTTCATTCCCACCTCCAAAAAATGATGTTATGACTTCAGACATCTCAGGCATATCATACTTTGTTAAGTTACTGAACTGTTCCATTTCCTAAAAGTAGATTAAGAGTTTAAGAATTACATAATATAAGCAAATATATAAATATACACACACACACACACAAACACATTAATCACCAGGATGTCAAAGTTAAGCCGATAAAAACTAACAAACATTAAAGTAAAACTGCCTTATAGCATTCTTTTAGGCTTTAGATGTTTATCCCAGATCCGATCAGGATAGAATTTTTCAGCCCAATCCTCTCCTCACAATATTAGTTATATCGAGCTAAGGTGTTAATGTTTTTAGTTTGATGCTTTTTATAATTTAATAAGATTCACTGATTTTTTTTTTTTTTTTATGTTTTAAAGTTACACATTTTATTAGGATATAAAATTGAATATGTTACATTGAAGATGGATATAACTAAATCATACATTTGACATACTGAGCATTTTTTAAAGTTTCAAGGAGACTTTATATATACCCTATGAGATTTATTCAGAAAAATACTAATAAAGAAAAGCCTTATTGACTTGTGTAGGTAAATACATATTTTTCTTATTTACATTGACTTCACAACTGATTTTTTTTAATGAGCAAAATAGCACTTTCTCTGCTCAGTCAGGAAGAACTGAAATTCTCTAGGAGAGAACAAGTGCACAAATAAAGAGAATGTGAGAAGTAATTTTACTATATCTTAGACAATTTTTTTTAATGATGCACTGAATAGGAATAAATATAAATAGATAGAGAATTTGTTGGGGTTCAGTGAAGGTTGTTCCAAAAAAAATAAAAAAAATTTTTTTTTTTTCTGGGTCAACCTAGACCAAACACCAAAACATTTTCTACTAATGATTTCCACAGTAAAAAAAACTTTCCATTTGAATATAAAATAGATATTGTTATAAATTCTTTGAAACTACACATACAAATATATGACATCTTGTATATGAGATATACGCTGATACATTCAAGCAATCTATCGCAACACTTTAAGTTAATTTTGATAATGAATTCAAAATAATCTTAAATGAATCCATCAATATTCCAGTTTTGGAAGTGATTTCATAAATGCATCTGCAATCATTCTTGAGAAGAGACAGTATATTTCAATCATTTTTGATTCCACAACTTCTCATAGAAAGTAATGCCTTATTCATAATAATAAAAGTAATCAATATATTCATATGAGCATACAATACTGAGTTGTAAAGAAGCTTAATAAGCCCCTTACTGCCTGTATATAATTGTATCTTGTCCTTTTTTAATTGGATATGAAGGACTAGAGATGGAATCTTTCATGTTCTTCCAATAAAAAGTTAAATGACCCCAAACAGGAACATAAAGAAAATAGTTAATATATTTTAATATTTCTTGTGAAAGAAATCAAAGAAACCTACAAGGAGCAATGAGAGTCAGAAGAAAGCAAAACCTAAATCTGCCAAGAGCGATAAGAACTTCCAATGAAGTCTGCTTTTTAAAATAAAGAACATTGATTCTAAAAAAACTGAATAACTCTTTTAGGTAGTTGTTATTTCATAAGAGAATGACAGACATCACAAGTAAATAGATATAAAAGAACAGGCAAAAAGCCTTAAGTAGTAATACTAGAAAGAATGGAAGCTTTAATACCACATTTGCCTTGCATATTTGAAAGCTGTGAATACTAAGAGCTCGTACAGACAAATAGATGGTTATTTAAAATCTTGAATGGAAGTTACTTTTGTTTTTTTATCTCTTTTGAAGAAAACATGCCTAATTTTTTAGGAACAGAGAAATAGTGATATCCTCTAGATTTTGCCCTGAAGAATAAATGACCAGGTCATCTGCCAGCAACATACCACTAACAGGATAAGCGATTTTTTCTAAAACACTATCCAAAGCCGTTGTGAAGTTATTAAGACTGACCATCGATCCTTGGGGGACTCTGTTCTCTTGAATAAATTCTCTAGGCAAGCTGTTACCAATTTTCATTTTGAAGGACCTTTTAAGGATGGTATTACTTTGTAGGAAATGGTACAAAGTAATATCATCCTTAAAAATAATGTAATATAGAATTTTTTGTTTATTTAAGGAAACAAAAAATTCTGAATTAAAACCATAAAAATATTAAGATACAGATCAGATGGCACCTACTATCCACTTTTGACACTTTAACTATTAAATTAGTTAATAGGCTCATTAATGTAATATATAAAATTAATACCTTTCTGGCTTCAGGATCATTCATCATTCTAGGAAGGACCATCACAAGTAAGAGTGGCAAAACCATCATTAATACCTATATTAAAAAAAAAAAAAAATCACTGATAGTCATTAAACTATTCTAAAATTTTCCATAGACAAATCGTTCAAAAAACAAACCATAGGATTAAAGAGGAAGTCAGTTATTCTCCACTGTTCCCTCATTTGAAAAAATCTAGTTGGTCCATAAGGCTTCAATTTCAGTGGATAAGGAACTTGAATAACAGTTGAAGTCTGAATATAATTAACTTTTCTGGCACGAATTTTCCCTTTGGAATTTATTTCGACACGAACAGGCTCATAAGAGTAATGAGGATTGGTAACTTCCAAAATGTAGGATCCAGGAGGAACATTTGAAAAAGTAAAAGAACCATCCTCTCTGCAATATTAATATCCAATATTAGTAAAATAAAAACGGGAACTGCGGCATTGTCTAAACATTAAATCACCAAAAAAAGTTAGCTATAAGCAAATTAGACCCTTACCGTATGAAAGCTTTCTGATATCCACCTTTTAAGTGAACATTTGTTTCGGATTGCCAGTTTATAACTGGCCACTGTTCATCAAGAGGAAATATTCTTCCATTTATAGATGAAAACTGGATATCTTTCGAATTAGGCTCATTTACATCAGACATACAATCAGATCTGCCAATAAGTAAAATATAGAAAAATAAAGATAGGATAACACTAGTCATTATGTAATATTAATAAGCTTGAACTAAAGTTAATTTTTGACAGATGTAAAAGGTTGCAGACACTTGTTATCATAGATGTATAAATCTATGCTTGTTCATACCAAAGAGATACATGGCAATTATTTTTTTAATATTGAGAAGAGGGGGGGGTGGTATTATAGATCCTATCAGGGCTACTTTATCTTTCTTTTAACTGGTGCCTCACTCACCAAAATGATTTACGTTTTGTTTGTTAAGGAAGATTGGATTATAATTTTACGAAAGCAGCATGTTTTTCTAAGATTGCTCCACTATAGAGAAATAACTGGTTAACGGGAAAGGAAGGGCTCACCAAGAGAGCTTCCAAGATCGCTGGTTCATTAATACAATACTATCTTAATGATAAACGTTAATGTAGCGGCAACGAAACTGTAATCCATTTAGTTATGTCAATATCATCTAGCCCAGCGTTTTGAAAACTTTTTTTTTAGTTATCTACCATTCCCACTCAAATTTTTTTTTTTTTTTTCTGAGAAAGGATCTCAGAGATTTTCACGAAAAACCAGTCCACTTAAAAAACACGAGATTTAGTATGTCAAAGTGACATAATCAACCAAGGATAAGTCATAACTTTACTTATTTATAACTTTAAAAAAATTCTGGCAAAAAGAATATGGCTATTGATAAATTTATCCTAAGTAAAATTGTTTTTTATTGATAAATAAAATAAATTTCAAAATTTTGATTATTTAATGACTGAAAGTGCAGCCATTGTCTCGCACTTAGGCTTAAACTCTTTTCTCTGGTCCAGATGTTAGTATAGTCCATGACAACTATTCTCTTTGTAGGCTTATAGCTGTTGGGAAGCTTAGGAAATCTCCGGTCGAGCTGGAAATCGGTTAGAACAGAAGGCAGTAGGTTAAATTTGAATTAATAAACAGAAAGTTAAAAATATTAACCGAATAAAAACAAGAATTAGTTCAAATAACACTGAACAACAAAGTTTTTGTTTCGGGGTTGAAATTGGCTGATTTTAATGTATTTCCACGTGTTAAAACCGAAAATGACCATACAAATTATATATTATCTCTTGTTTTCAAGATATAGTATCATTCTATTATATATATATTGAGTTTTCAACAAATGAAATGTTTCATCACCTACAGTTGGTACACATGTTTGTTTACATAACACCCCTCTCATCAGCTGTTCATAAGTAGTAAACATAACCTTTGCGAGTTTGTCAATTGTACGCACGTGGTTGCTATTGAAATTATCGTGTGAAGTTGATTTTTAAATTAATTTAAGTGCTGATCTGAAATGCCTCGAAAGTGTGTGAATTCTGTCGATAGCTTTTGCTATATATGTGGTGAAATAACATTTAAGGCTCAGAAACGTAAAATGTCACCTATCATTAAGACTGCCTATGAACATT
The DNA here is from genome assembly GCA_000696205.2 of Oncopeltus fasciatus. Classification (NCBI taxonomy): domain Eukaryota; kingdom Metazoa; phylum Arthropoda; class Insecta; order Hemiptera; family Lygaeidae; genus Oncopeltus; species Oncopeltus fasciatus. Next base: position 341,329 of record KZ807008.1, read on the forward strand.
ATTTTGGTGTAAAAGTTGGGGACCAAGATAAATCATGGGCTCCTCATATATGTTGTAATTCTTGTTCCGTCATATTGCGAGAGTGGCTGAAAAATAACAAGCGGGCAATGGCTTTTGCAGTACCTATGGTTTGGCGTGAGCCTACCAATCATACAGACGACTGTTATTTCTGCTTAACTCCTCCCATTAAGCAAGGTTTATCTATGAAGAAAAGAGGAACGGTGAAATACCCTAATCTCCCATCTGCTCTTCGGCCTGTACCACACTCAGACAATTTGCCAGTCCCTTCTCCACCCCAAAACTATGAAATTTTAGAGGAAAGTGATGAAGTCTGTTTACAAGAAGCAACCCATCCTTCTACATCCTATGACCCTGATTTTGATGTAAGCGATAGGTCTAGTGATCCGCACAGAATTAGTCAAGCAGAGTTGAGTGACCTTATAAGAGATCTTGGCTTGTCTAAGGAAAAGGCTGAGCTGTTAGGGTCAAGACTACAACAGTGGAATCTTCTAAAACATGATGTGAAAATATCTCAGTACAGACAGCTCAGTACAGGATGCTCCAGAAGTGTTTTATAAAAGACAAGCTAAACGACAGCGATCTTACAATACATCGGATTGACTTAATTGAAATTTGGTGGTACAAACCTCTTTTATTTGTCAAAACACTAAGAATAATGTTTTTTTTTATCAATTTTGTACTTAAAATATTCTAAAAGAAACATAACAATATTGTTTTTTGTACTTTCACTTTTCACGTATAGTATAACTACTCTTTAAGATTAAGTGCTGTATATCTCAAAAACCAGAGCTAATAAAAATTTTTCAATGTTATTTTCGTTTTTATCACCCCAAAATTAGTAGAAATAGACTAATTTAGTGTAGGAAACATTCAAAAAATATTTTTTTGTTGTGCAGTGTAATCTGCCACTACTGTCAACTCATTAAATTAAGCTTTTAAGCCTAAAAAAATTTCGAATACTTAAAATTTATGTAAAGTTTGTCTCGCTGAACACGGGGTAGAGAGATAGGCATGGAGAGGGAAGAATAAGAGGTCAACAGAAATCAGAAGTTTAACATTACATATGTCTGTGTGCGCACGCGTGCGTGTGTGAAATAGTATTTTATATTTCCTTGTATAGATTAATATTCACCTATTAAGTCCTAATTATCTTTGTTGTTGGTGCCAATTGTTCCTCGTATACCAAGTACTCCTTCCACCGCTTACCTCAATACTCTTTACCCCCTGAATGGAGATAGCCCATCTGATAAACATGTACAAATTCACCAAAAACTTTGGTTAAGATGACCCAAATCAAAAAATTTGGGTCATCTTAATATCAAACTCTAAGATGATTTTAGTTGGGGTTCGGTCGAGGTAGATCCAAAAAGCAGAAATTTAAAAAAAATGTATTTTTTTAATGAAGGATTATCTGCCAACGTTTCGGCTTACATTGTAAGCCATCTTCAGGGCTGTAGAAATACAATGTCATGAGAATACAGTAATATTTGAAATTAGTATAATAGAGAATTATAATATAATGTGATATCAAGAGTATGAAAGTAGAAAGCTGTGTAAGACAATTAAAAGTTTATGAAAACAATATTGAAAAAGAACCAATTTGAAAAAAACATGCAAACAAACAACTTATTGACAAGAAAAAAAATTGAAATATCATTAAAGCAGTAATTTGCCACACCTACCTATCATGAAGATGAGAGAGGACGTCCTGTCCCTAAGTTCACATTTCCATGACTAACATTATGAATTTGTTTTGAATTTTGAAGTAAAAAGGGGAGTGGGGGTAGCAGGTACAAGGCAGGCGGAAGGTGTAAATGGAAAGCGGCCTGTTACAAGAGAGGGCAATAAAAGGACAAAGGAAAAAAAGGGAAGGGTATTATTGGGAATAAGTGACTTTGGAACTGAGAAAAATGTTTTGACAGGTTTATTGAGACGGAGGGTTGTTGGTTTTTAAAATGTTAAAAATGTTAGAATAAGTTGAGGAAATTTGTTCTATGTCTGTTCTGTCGTTAACTGGATAGTGTTGTAAGTTGATGTGAACGGTTTCAGACAAAAGACGTTTGTGTTGGTAGGGTTCAGTGGAAAGAATGGTTAAGCTGTCGAAGTCAAATGTGTGTGCTTCATGAAAAACATGTTTGGTGAGGGCAGTTTTTATTAGTTTATTCTTGATGTCATTTTTATGGTTATTAATTCTGCGGGAAATCGGGTTTTTTGTTTGTCCAATGTAAGAGCCTTGGCAATGTGGTGTGGAACAGGGAATTTTATAGACGACATTAGTTCTGTTAGGAAGGGGGATGGGGTCTTTGAGGATGGTGTAAATAGATTTTAACTTGTTATTGGTGGAAAAAGAAAGCTTTAGGTTAGGAAAAGTTTTTCTAAGAGATTTCTTAATATTTTCAGACAGTTATGGAATATAAGGAAGAGAACGGAAAACAAGGTCGTTATTTTGGAGGAGGGGGATATTTGGAGAAGAGGAAATAAAAAATTCCTTAAAAAGTTTTTTAATGGTGTGAGTAGGAAAACCATTGGACAGGAGGATGTCAGTAACACGTTTAATATTTTTTCTGTGGAAAGTCTTATCAGAGAGTGTTAGTGCTCTGTAGATGAGGTTTTTGGCCACATTAATTTTTTGATGATGAGGGTGAGATGAGTTAAAATGGAGGAGACGACCTGATTATGTGTGCTTAGTATACCAGTCAGTGGAGATGGAACCATTGGTGTTCCGGATGATAAGGGTGTCAAGAAAGGGAAGTTGAAAATCCGATTCCTTGTCTATGGTAAATTTCAGACGAGTGTGGTATGAATTAAATGCAGTAAGGATCTGGGGGATTTTTTCGGGATTGAGGATGAGAAAAAGGTCGTCGACATATTTTTTAAGGAAGAAAATGACGTTGTGTAACGGGGGAAGGATAGAGTCGAGGAGGTCGTTAAGGGTGATGTTTGAAATATCGGGAGCAAGGTTATTTCCCATAGCCAGACCGTTAATCTGGTTGTAGTATTTACCTTGGTATAGGAGGTACCCGGAAGTACAACAAAGGGAAAGGGACTCTAGGTAAGCTGACCGGGATAGTGTAGTATGGTCACGGATAGTATTCCAATTTTTATCAATTATTTGGAGGGACATCAAAGTTTCTTCAGAAGCGTATGTAGCTCCTTTAGCATGAAGCCTAGAAGTACTCACCCTAGAATACCTCTTAGCGACACAAGAAATTAAATTTAATCCCCCGCGGGAAAATCCATTATTGTCACTGAGATCTTCACCAGGTCTTGGAATTCCCGCGAGAAAACAAACTCAGTGTTAGTAGCCCTTGGTGTTGGTTATGGTAGTTCTTTTTGTGCTAACGCGACTGCCTCCAAGCATTATCGGCCTGTATTTTAATACGTGCAGGATTTGATTTCCAGGGTTCTTTTGCAAGTGAGTTGTTGTCAAAAATTTTGGGCTCTGGGGTATTTAGGGTCTTTATATGTCGCAGACTCTATACATGAAACATTTCCTTTTCAGGAGAGAGTTCATATGAATCCTTTTGTTCGTTGAGCGGGAACTAGGGCGATAATCCAATTAATGCATACTAACCTAGTACTTTGATTTATTTTTATTTATGAAGCTCCCTCGGGCAGAATGCTTTGAGTTCGGCTCTGAAAAATCCAAAAATTAAAACTGAAAGCTCTAATTGAAATTATTAGACTCGCTTTGGGGATACTGTAAAAAAATATTTTTTTTTTCAAAAGCTTATTCATTACAACCGTAATCTATTTTAGATTTATAATAATAATAATAATTTATTTCACAAAACAATAAAAGGTTTTTTAAACATCATAGAGCTTGGTCCCAGGACCGTCAGCCGAAAGTTGGCTAATAAAACGTTAACTAAATTTTGTTTACATTACTAACAAGGTTAAAACATTATAAATATCACACAATGGCATAGGAAAATAAGTAATACCTTTATATAAAATTTAAACTTATTTCTTATATTTATACTTTCATTGTTAAATTTCCCTCCATATCTAGATCCTAGGTTTAGTCCTAGTTTATACATATCTATATTTCCAAGCCATTTTAGAATATGTTATTGATACTTGTCAATTTTACTGGACCTAATACTGGATCAACTCATCAAGAGACAGTTTGTTTTATTAAAGCACAATTTTCTAAATTCTGCCAGTATTGGATGTAAATCAAAAAATTGGACACAATTATACCTTATCTGTTATATATATTTCAGGTATAGCAGTTCACATCTAGCTTCATGTCTATAGTGTTATTAATTACAACTACATAATGATTGATACCAAATCTTTACACAACTGTTTATAATATGGGAATCTATTTGATCTGTTTGCTTTTTCTAAAAGCGTTTAGTATGCTTTTATCTAATAACAACATAATCTGGGATAATTGTTCTTTAATACTAATATTGATATTAGAAAATCCACTTATATTCCCATGTTATGTGATTGAATACATTTAATCAGACCTAGATAAAAAAATTATTTTGTATTTTACTATTTCGTGAGGTAAAATCCAACCTAATTTGTTGGCATGTTAAAAGTAAAAGTTTTTAATATATAATTATTGCATAGGTTCGATGTGAATAAGTGCAATAGTTCAATCTTAGTTAAAAATAGATTGCAGTAAATTACATAATTTCTTAATGGAGTAGTATAATACTTTCTCAACTTCATAATAGTCTTATGACTTATGACTAACTTATGCTGCATATACAATTATTGACCTATAAACGGAATTAAATATTTTGACCTTTGAAATATATATCTGGTTATTTTACACAAAATCTTTCCGAATTAATTTATTGCTATCTTTTCTTGTTAGAGTCACCTCAAAATATTTTTTTAGAGTTAACTTGTCCAGTATTACTCCCAGGTACTTATTTTCATTTACTACCTCAATGCTCTATCGGATAATTGTCCACTTTTCATTTTTTCCTCTGTTTCTGAACATCTTCGATTTAACTAACTTTATCCAAGATTCCATTTTTTACAATATTTTTCAAAATCATTAGTCATAAATTATAATAATTTTGAATCTTCAGATAACAGTACCGTATCATCCGCATATGCCAGAATCTTGATTTTCTTTTTTTCTTCATTACTTATTCCACCACCTAGCTCATTTTCAATGTCATTTATATAACACTAGAATAAAAATGAACTCAAAATACCCCCAGCCTCAGTCCAATAGTAGTTTCAAAAATTGTGATATTCTATTTCTATTCCAAACAGCCACTTCAAACTTATCAATATATTATTTTGATAGTTAAACTCATCCTATCTTAAGGATCTTTTTTTTTTTCATTTCTCAAAAGATGTGTTTTTTTTTTTCTTTTTCACAGTCCATCTCATTTGTAATGTCAAGAAATTGAGTGGCACTTCATACTACATAAGGGTTCCCGTCTTCAGTGGCCTTTGGGATGATTATGTGAAATCCTTGAGAAATTATTCCTATAAGTATTTTCAACAACCCTTTAACCTTCTAAGAACTGTATACTTAATTAAATGAATCAAAATTATACTCAAATCTCATCCCTCTACCCTCTCAACAAACACTTTTTATCAGATACTTTCATAAGGGTGCTCCATGATTGGCCCTAAAAAAAGTGGGTTAATCTAAGGAATAAAATCTTAATATAATATCCAGATGATTACACCTATTGACTTCGGGCCTATTTATTCCCTCAAGGTAAACATATTGAAAACTGCATTTTTAGCTCTCATAGTTTCTTTGCCATTTACTTATAAAATAAATGAGTTTCAATTTTAAAATATGGCTGATGGGCAATGAATTGTGAAGGCTTTTCATATAGGAAAAATTTAAAAGTTAAAGAAAATAAACTATTGTGGGGTATTTAATTTTTTTTAAATTTGATTTTCAGATTCTATTCTCCTTAAAACATTAAATCACCTTTTGGAGTTCTGATATCCACAACTCTTCAGGTGCCATCACATCCTGCTAGAGTGGTACTGACTCAGGCTAATGGCAAGCTTCCATAAGGTTAGCTCTTGTTGAGGAGCACAAAGTCATGGGTGCAGGTGTAGCATCTAGCTTTCTACATTTTGTTCTTTGCTGGAGAGTTTTAATATTACTTTTGAGTAGCTTACAAACCTTATTCTTGATACACAAACCCCTTTGGTTGTTGCAAGTAGATGATCATCGAGAATGCTGTTTCAGTGTAAAAATGGCTTAGTTCCTGACATCAAAAGTCTACTTGGTACAAAAAAAAAAAAAGAAGGTTACTCATGAGGTATCAGTACTGATAACTCCTCGGCCAATCGCTAAAAGACCAAGATACTACCATCCCTTAATAGGATCAAGTTTTTTGTTAAGAACTTTTAGAAAAGGTGGGATGGAAATCTGAGCATATTTCCTCCTGTAATAATTTACCTCAAAACATATAGCATAGAATATTTCCCTTGTCAAAACAAGGAGAAAAATACTTGCAGGGTTGTGATTTGCTATCTCTCCATGTCATCTGAACTCATTATGGATAAGCTTGGCTAGTTAGGGGTCTTTCAAATTTAAGGGGCTATGTCTTTAAGTTGGTTATTAACTCCTCTGATCAAACTACCACATTGGTTGGCTATTTCAACTTATCTGGTCAACTAACCATAACACCATAAATTTTAACAGACTTCTATGGCTTTTCTCTGATCATAGCCTTCTAATCCTTTCTATATACTTAAATACTAAACCTATGTCTACATGTTAGTAATAATCCTTCAACCCATCTTGACCTTAACACTCCTCTAGAGAAACAAGACTTTCACAATGTTTTAAATAAGTTAACTATGTATATACTACCATCTGGACAACAGCAAAACCACAATATACAGAAAAGTAAAACATAGCACTATACCACTTTCTACTCACAAAGAACACTTTATAATAGAGAAACAAAGACCACTGAGCACAAAGCTGCATGCCATATAGCCAAATCACTCAGAATAAAAAGGCAGGAGGAACATAGGATACACAGCAATCAGATCTTTGGCAAATACTCTAAGTAATAACTAACTCCATAAGGCAATAAATTGGTCAAAATGAAAAAAAAAAAAAAAAAAAAAAAAAAACTTTCCTTATCATGAAGATAGCTTATACTTGAAAACAGAAAAAAAATAGCCAAAACCATACCAAAATCAAGGATATCATCTTTAAATACCTAAGATGACATACTTGATCCCCATTACTGTTTCTTTATCCGTGATTAACTAGATATTCTCCTCCCTCTTTCACCTCTAGTTCTTGTTTTCTATTTCAAGGAAATAAATAAAACTGACCAAAAACTCACTTCTGTAAAGCTTCTAGTTTTGAACTTATTCTATCTGGATCCCCCAAACTGGCTCCACAATAGGACGAGTTCAACATCAAACTGGCAATTACATCTCAAAACCATAAGGTATCCCCTGGAACTAGACAACATACCATAAGTAGAGGGTCAGAGCATGCCTAGTAGTGAGCGGTTGCACACAGGGTTCTCTACATCATTTTGTCATTTACATAATTAGCTATTGCATAAGAAATTTTAAAATACTCTCTATTGCAAATTTGTGATAATGATTTTCTTAGGTTTTATGTGGATGATAAGGGAAGAAATTTAAATTGAATAAATAAAAGAAGTAACATTATTACATTTTTCTTTATATCAATTACAATGTTATTTTACAAACATAATATGGACTTTAAAACATTTACACAATTTATTTATAATAGAAATAGTGTATTCTATCACTTCAGAACTACTAATTGTACTTCCAAGAAGACACGCACTATGTTAAAGACAACTGAATGTGTTAATATATAACAATAGTAACAAACTTTCTATATTTATTAAATTTCATTTAAGACATACATAAAGTTCAGTTTAGAAAATGAAAGATTCTATGAATTATAAGGTAATTTTGAGAAATTACTTACATATGTAAATATATGAAAGTTGTAAAAGGTGCCAAAACAAAAATATTGTTAGCATATCTCAATTATGTTAATGCCCCTAAAATTATAATATTAATTTTAGAGGAATTCTTTAATTTTTACTTCTGATATTATATTGAATAAAAACTGCAGAAAGAAATTTTTTTTTTGTTATCACATTTTCAAACATGTTAACTAACTTTGATTTGTAGTATGCCTAATAATTTATATATTTTATTGACTTGATGCCCTTTAAATTTCTGTAACAGGTATTGGTGAACTCAAAAACCTCATATCTAACTAGGGATTCCCCATCTACAAAAGTAAAAGGTATTGATTGATCAGATCACCATATTTTATTAGTACATTTTAGCTTTTGCACATACTTAGCAGAGGCTGAAATCAACCAAATTGGAGGTAAGCTAATTTCAAAATGAAATGAAATATTGTCAGAATAACATAAAATTGTACTTGTAATACCCCTCAAACAAGATAACTGGACTTAAACTTTTTAAAATGAACAGCAAATATGTATAAGGAAAATAAAAAAATAGGCCTTTGTCACACATACCACTTTAACAAATAACTGGTAGAAAGACAGATTGCAGACTATTCATTCTAAAATCTCAAACAAGTTCAAATTATTTTATTCTATAAATTAATGTTTGAACATATACTTGTTGATGAAAAATACAGAACTATAAGTATTTTATTAATTCTTATACAAAAAGAACACTAAATTTCTAATACCTGTTTCATTATCAACCGGTCCGTTGAGAACTTAACACATACTATTAAGAAAAAAAAAATACTGAGTCTAAGATTAATTTCTTAAAAAAGGATAAAATTAAGTTCAGGACGGACCGTATTTTATATAAGATACACTTAAATGCATAATTACTCATTTTTAACCTATAGGCACATAACTTGCACAGAGGTAGTACCTGCAATGTATATATATATTTATATATATGTACACAATGAAAAAATACAATAGGTGGTTTTTTACCAGTTAATATAAATAGACAAGAGAATACGGAATTTACATAAATTAAAAAAAAAAAAAGAAAAAAAATATATTTATAAATAGGAGGAACTGATATTCTTCCTTTCAGGACTATAAAAAGCAAATACAAAAGTAATAAATATATTCAAGTGAGATATTTAAACAACTAACTCAGTTCTGATAACATTAAAAATAAATATATTTACAAAATATGAAATTACAAAATTTGATTAGACTCAAAAAATATCTCAGCAGCTTTCATTTATGGATAAGTCAGAAAAAAGTAAAATAACTTTGGTTAAATTTAAATAAAATTATTTTGAAAATAATAGTATGGCAAACACCCATTGAAACAAAATATTCTCTTAGGTAAGAAATAAAACTAATTTAATAACAGTCTCCTAAAAAAATTTTCAAAATAAATTTTGGCAGTTTTAAACATTAACTACAATCGTATAACTGTTAAAAGCTAACAACACCCAAAAGAAAACATTCAGACAAACATTGAGACACATGAACTCTTAAAATATTGCAGACAGTGTTCATACAACTTTAATTTTATAAATCCCCTAATATTTTTTTACACCCAATAATTATAGTGGAATGAGTATTTATCTAAAACTCATAAGAGTTGAAAAGAAACTCAAGAATATTCTACTAGTAAATGGAATTTCTTAGATTAAAATACACCATAAACATAATGACTTATTTTAAAAATGATGACCTAATAAAAATGTTTCCTTGTTTCACATAGCTTTTTCTCTTTTTACATTCTATTAAGAATAAAATAGTATATACATACATTTAACATATATTAAAAGAAATATACACATATGACTACAAACGGGCACTTTTATCGAGTGAGCAATCAAGGAGCGATATATCTTTGGGTAGCCCGAATGATGAACGATCACAGTTAGACTTGTGGTTTTGAGTTAGTTAGTTCGGCCCATCTGGTTTCAAAGAAGAGGCGCAAAGCATGCCCTGCTTTTCCAACTGGTGAATTGTCTTCATTGAAAGTTTCACAGTTGTCAAAAATCAACCGAACATCAGAAACGAATTCATCTCTTGATTTGTACCTAAAAATAAGTTCAATTAGTGAATATGGAGGTAAATAATGGAAAGGGAAAATTGTTTTCTATTTTTATGTGTTCTATGCTTAATCTGTAGCTCCAGTTTAATAACTGATCTGTTAATAATAATAGAATGGACCATATTTTAAAAGTATGTGTTAAGTTCTCAATGAATCAATGAAACAGGTATAAAAAATTAAAATTTAAAATAGTGTTCTTTTTGTATAAGAATTATAGTGAAGCTACAGGATGTCAGTTCCACTCTGGCAATAACTAAAATGTACCATATTTTCTCTACCTGAATTCCGAAAGAGATTATCATGACTAAAAAATATGAGAGCTTTCTAGGAAGCAAATTTGCTAATTCCATGAATAAATGTATTATAAAATTAATTACAAATTATTCTAAGATGATTTTAGTTGGGGTTCGGTCGAGGTAGATCCAAAAAACACAAATAAAAAAATGTATTTTTTTAATGAAGGATTATCTGCCAACGTTTCGGCTTACATTGTAAGCCATCTTCAGGGCTATCATGAAGATGAGAGAGGACGTCCTAGTAATATTTGAAATTAGTATAAAGATCCCAT
>KZ807008.1:352177-369657 GCA_000696205.2 Oncopeltus fasciatus
ATTATGAATAATATTACTTAATAATATTTCTTTAATTATAATAAGCTGATTTGATTTTTGATTTTAATCTAGTACTTAAAAATAAAAATAAAATGTAGAGGCGCCAGTGTAGCTCATGGGATCCGTTCCGGTCTCTCAACCCTGGCGCTGCGGGTACAAATCCCGCCCAGGACAATCTTTTATTTATTAGTGAAAGCTTGTCTTGAGCCATGGATGTTTAGAACGGGATGGCAACCTGTAGATAGCCCCTCCCTCCATGACCCTATGTTGTTGAATGGGAGACTAACACTTAATAAAAAAATAAAAAATAAAATGTACTGAAGCTCTAACTGTTAGGAAAATTATACTGAGCAAAAGTAAAATCTCAGAAATCATAGAAAATTTGTCATAGTTACTTTAATTTCTAAGCCAAATAAGATACTAGTGAGTCATGACCTTCATTTCAACTGATTTTGCCATAAAATCAAAATGGCCAAGGGACAAAAATAAACACTAATACCTAACTTCAACCAAACATTTACTCCTCAATTAGACCCCTTAGAGCTGTCCAATGCCATGGAGACTGAGGAATCTCTGGACACGCCCTTAACTATGGCTACCACTCATGGCTGTAACGCCTTCAGAGGTCAAGTATATAATCTCTTGTCTGCCTAAGTGCAAATCACCTAGATGTGATTTAATCACAAGACAAATTCTCCCAAGAAGGCAATTATATTCCTTATCTACATCTATAATTGTATACTCCGAACTACACACTTCCCACTCCTCTGGAAATATTTTGACATAATATTATTTCCCAAACCTGGAAAACCACCCCACAACCCTGAAGGGATGAATCCTACCATCCTTTAAGTCTTCTTCCTTCACTTTCTAAGGTTTTCAAAAAAATTATGTTAAAACAAATGATGACCTCCATTGAACCCCATAACATCAGTTTGGCTTCCGAGGTAAGCATTCTACTGTCCAGCAAGTGTTTCGCATCTCCCCTTGAGCGCAAAGAGTACTGCCCAGGAGCTTTTTTGGGTGTTTCTCAAGCATTTGATAGAGTCTGTGCCAGTGGTCTTCTGTTTAAACTAAGTTAAGACTCTCACCCTTTCAAATATAAACCTTCTATTTATAAGAATTAAAGCCATAATTGGGGTTCAGTCGATACTGATATGCTCATAAAGAGAGAAAAAAAAAGAAATAAGCAATCTGCTTTATTTGTCCTCTCATCAAGGAAAAAATAAGTAATCCAGAATAAAATGAGATTTAATCAGCTGGTTTACAATAAGAAACGGATACATTTCTAAGTTAATGAGTACATTGTTCTGGGTCAAATATTATATCTGTCTGTCAGTTGCAATAAATAAGTTTAATAAAATAAAAAATATTGTATGATAATCAAACCAATTGGTGAACAATGAGTCAGCCAATAGGTGTTTGGTAAGATAAAAAAAGAAAGGTGATGGGTATTAAATATTTAAATTTCATTTAATTTTATGGTCTGACATTACATAAATATCTATAAATTTGGTTAAATCCTTGGATTGAAGAAATAGGAAAAAGTCTTAAGATGGATTAGTTTAAAAAATTAATTATCAAGGAGATAATAAATAAAATAAGGTCCCTTATCTAATAATATATAAATAAAAGAGGATGCAAATTATGAATGAATTACCCTGGATATAAATTGTAAAGCTTGTCTTGAGAAAAATAAATAAATTTCTTGGGATCAAGTTTTTTTTTTTTTTTTTTTGAGGATTTAAGATATAATTGTCTTTTGATGATGGACATAACACAATGTCAAGCAAATGCTAAATTAAGAGTGATCAGAAGCTCACTCTTTCAAATAAAAGATTCTGATCATAGAAGCCACTAGTAAGAGAAAAGTTGACTTACTCATTGTGAGCTAGTCGTTTAGAAATAGTCTGTAGGTCCATTGGATTTCTAATTATTTTCTTATAGGTAGGGAACTGTTTTGTATTAACAGCTAAAAGGAATGGCCAGGCTTCATCATGTGATTCAAGGTCATCTAATACTTGTCTGCAGGGTGCTAAATCCTTACTCAGTCTTTTTCCTGTTTTTTCTCGTTTGGTATTTTCTTCTTCAGCAGTCCCAGCCCTGAAAGAAATAATTTTATTTACAGCACTGATTGATTAGATGCCTTCAATAGAGACATTGGTTGGCTAAATTATAAGTGGTTTGAATAATCCACGGGTAATCTACTCTTTATTATGTAAGTCTGTTTATAAGCAATAGGAGTACACCAATGTACTTCAGGTTTGCAAGACAATTTTAAGTATTAGTAACAGAAGAGAAAAACCTCATATTAACTCCACCCCCTTTTTTTATTTTTATTTTTTTAAGGTAACATTATTTACAAATATTATTCTGTTAGGTAACAATAATATAAGTATTATTTTGTTAGGTAACATGATTTACTATATTTATCATAAATATTGTTCTATAAAACCAGAGAGTTCAGGGGGATTATTTTTTGGTTTAATTTCCAATCAATAATTAATTTTCTATGAACTATAAAAATACTGGAATTTATTTATTTTTATAATCTTTAATAAAAATATTTTGCAGAATTCTATGAATCAATATCAGATATTTTAAAAGTATATCTCAGTCAAAGATTTGATTTTTTCATCTATTTCATATAGTATTTATAAATGCTATTGATCTAATGATAAGTTCTCAATATCATGATTTATTGAATTAATAGGTATTATAATTCTATAAAATTCATATAATATAATTAAATATAATCATGTGGAAATTTATTTTAAATAGCCTTAGTGTTTAATAAATAATTAATGAATTGAGGTTCATTTATTTGTAAGACCAAGTATAGAGCATAATAAATAAAATTAACCACTGCTCTGTAGCAAGTAAATTCTGTAATTTACTTGATGAAAATTCCATTAATACCTTTATTGAATTTAAATTCACTTACAAATTGAGGCTTTCAGTTGAATTATTCATTTCATCTGATTTTAATGGACTAAGTGACGAACACTGAACTTGAGATCTTCTAGTTGTCTTGCGTTTTGGGTGTTTCGAAGAACATGCACTGCAGTACCACTTTCCTCGAGGGACCTAAATGAAAAAGAAATTGTTAATATAAGTCGTATTAATTTGATGACATTCGGATAGTTGATCAAGAGATTCAATTTGGACAAAGTAAAGCTGGCCTATCTAGGCGGCTCTCTACTACTACATTATTTTTATAGTAATATTTATTTTTGCTTCACAAAAATCCCCTCAAACCCCATAAAAAAATTATGTGCAGGAGGTAGGTCATTAGAGGAGAGTAGATCACCTTTCTAGAGATTACTCTGTTCAGACTAAATCTCTCATTTAACTATTTAACTAAGACAGTACATTTTTCTTCATAATTGTTTTTAAAGCAAAGAAAAAATATGGATAAAAAGCTTGCCTTTGTCAAAGGAGGTGACATACAGTCAGTATGGAAAGCAATAGGGCATAGCTCACAAATAAGCAAATTTCGGCCAATTTTCTTTCCACACACTATGCAATTCTTTTCTCCTTTAGCTTTATTCAAACACTGATGACAAAACCTAAAAATGAAACAAATATACAAAAATAATGTCTAAGAAGAATGAAAATAATAATTTTTTCTTTGAGTACACCTGCCACTATCAAGTGAATAGTGAGAAAAATTTGTTATTGAACTATATGAAGCTTCAAATTTCATTCAGGAAAAATCTGGAACTTCTGCCACTAATCTTTAATTTATATGTTCTGATTATATAAATTAATTTAAAAATATAATTAAGAATTGTTAACCCATGGGAAGGAAATAGAGAACATACCTGTGGTCAGGGAAGATAGAAGAAGAAAAAATCAATGATGCAAAAGCTCATCTTCAGGGCTAATGATCATAGTAGGGAGTGACTCTGACCAAAAAATGGAATGAAAAAAATTCACTAAATGGTTTAACATCCTTACTACCCCCTAAAACAATCATTAGCCCTGATTATTGATTGTCTTCAATCTCCATGACTATAACTCTACCATCTCCATCTCCTTCCTATGAAGGTAGAATGTTTCCCTTATTGGACAGTGATGAGTTATTGTAGTTTGCCAGGTGATTTTTGTTTAGTTTGAGTTGGCTATTATGTAGCTACTCACTACTCTTAGCTAAGAGTGATCTTGGACAAAGCAGGAAATTGAGGATCACAATAGAACGTGTAGCCATAGGACTTGAATTTTATGATATAGTGGCTGGTGATTGTTTAGATAAACAATACAAGTAGGGCAACATATTATTTTTAAGCTTCTATATTTATATTTTCTATCTAAAATCTAACTATCAATAGCTATTGTAATTTATTCTCTCCAATACTTTGGATCTCACCTTATTAGGTCCCAAATTAATGCTTATGACGAGTTTGGTTAGTTAGAACATTTTCTATTTAGCTACAAGAAATAAACTCTTGTTTCTTTAAAAAAAAAAAAATTATTTCTACTATCTCCACTTAGAGTCTTAAGTATTTATTTGTAGACCCTGATAATTTATCCTATCCTATATATTGACACATACAGAAAGTAATTTAAATGAAGAAATATGATTCATAAAATATCTAAACCAAATTCTTTTAACAATATTATTGTTCCCAGGCTTTCTAAAACAAATGCTTCATTATATTTAAGAACTCAATTATTAAATTTAAAAATTGGTGAAGCCATAAACAAAAAATATATAAATTATACCCTTAACAAAAGTTAATTAAATTAAGTTTTAGAAAAGTCCAGATACAAATGAGTACTGAAAATTTTAAGTTTTAATCATATGTAATCATTATTTTTATTTCTGGTTTTCAACATATAACTGCCTGTCACAATCAATAACACTGGGGAACACATTTTTTGTTGAGTTAGATCTGATACTGTTTTTTCACTAATTCTTGGTGTTTGAATCTGAGAATAACCTCAGATTTTGTCTATCGCGTCAACTTTTTAAACTACAGGATATCATCTTCTAATAGAAATTAGAAAAACAGTTTCTATAATTCTATAGAAAATAGCTAAAAAATCTAACTCAACAGAAATTGAGTTTCAAATTGTTATCATAAAACCAAATAGAGCAATCAATAAAGCAAATGCATTTTTAAGATGAATTTCTTAAGATCATAGCAGAAAATTATTATTTGAGCTTGTAACATTCAAAATAATTCTTTTTTAACAACAGTAATAATTTAAACATAAAAGGTAATTCAATTCGGTCTTTGTTTAAATTCTCTTTCACCTCAACTGATTTCAGTCATTAATGGAACTTGCACAATGATTAGTAGAAAGAAGCTCAATTACCAGATTTGGTTTCTTTGTTTAAAAAATGGAATTCTGCAGTGTATAAAGACATACTCCCATGCAAACACACACTTATGTATTTATTATTATAAATTTTATAAATATATTTTTCTTTAAATGAATAAGTACAAAAATTAAATTTGGAGGTAAATTTGTTGACTTTTATGAGGAGAGGATGGTCAGAAATTTGGTCTTGGTAGAAATAATTTTTTGGTTATAAATTAATTTTCCATTCTTCAGCTACCAAAACCAAATTCCTGACCATCCNCTAGTAAAACTTTCTTGAAGTTATGTTATCATACAGTTCATTGAGATGAGGCTGCGGAAAGTTTCATATTGACGACATACATGATTTTTTAATTTAATGAACATTTATATAGTATAAAAAATTATTAGACAAATGAATATTTATAATTAAAAAAAAACATGAACAGATTAATAATTAACCGATAATTTTGAAAAAATTTGACTAGGTCTTCATTGTAAGAATGTAGAGACTCAAATGAAGAAGAATGAAGTTCTTAAAAAAGGAAATATCATGTATGTCTTATTAATTACATAAATACTTTTTATATANTTATAATTATAAACTAATATAAAATAAGATAAAATCAAATACCTCTTAATATGACAATTAATGATGTTACTGAATCGATTTTTAAATTCATAAGGAATAATATTAGACACAAAAACTTACTAAACAAATAAACATTTGTATTTAAAGCAGTAACATAAAATAAAATACATTTTCTTATTATAAATGGAACATATATTCCAATATAAATATTAATTTGGTTGTGGTTTATTATGCCACGTAAATTTTAAGCAATTAATAAGAGGGAATAGAATATAAAAATCTATCTGTCCCAGCCAGGACTCAAACCTGGATCTCCTGCTTGCCGGGCCGGAATTTTTCCATTACACCACCGGGACGAGCAAGATAACTTATTAAATTCCCACCACACTAGTGAGAGACTAACCCACGAGAAAGACGAATCATCGTCTTATGCTCGAAGAAGCTGACATTGTCTAGCTATTTGTCGACTCTCATTACTTACTTTTTTAATTAAAGTAAATAAGGCTAGTGTTTCGGCTCGGCAAGCAGGAGATCCAGGTTCGAGTCCAGGCTGGGGCAGATAGATTTTTTTTTATTCTATTCCCTCTCATTAATTGTTCATATATTCCAATGTTCAGAATTGATCTGCATGTAACCTTCTTACGAAATATAAATAAACACATTGTTTCAAAGACAAGTCCCTCCACTCCAAATTGAAGACAATAGTACTTTATACCAAGGAAAGTCTTATATAAGAAATTCAAATAGAATAATATTATTATAAAGTGTCCTCAGTCATGGAACTGAAATAATCAGGAACAATAAACTTCTATATAGTAAAAGAAGATGAGATCTTACAATATTTTTAATTCGGCACTATCACTTTAGAAACAGTATAGCCTTGTAATTCAGTGTTGCCCTCAAAAATAAAATCAATTTTTAGAATAGTCATAGAAAAGTCAAATAAATTTTTCACTAGAAGTAAACAGGTAGTTTTCATATATTTAAAAATTTTATACACTAGTTACATTATATCAAATAGGTAAAATTAACATAATTAGCATATTAATGTTTGAAAATTTTTTTTATAATTTATCCTTAAATAAAAATTTTAAATTTATTGTATATTTAAATCCCAATACACACACACACATACAAAAATTTATAAGTTTCCATGGGCTGGGTTATTAATTGATATAATTTGTCAACTATCATGAGATATATGTTTTTATATGAGGCCTTTTATAACCTAAATAGTCCTCGAAGACCGGCTAGGCAGATTGAAAGTCTTGTAATCTCAAAATTTTACATGCCTTGATTAAAAACATTTTTCAATAATAAAAAAAAAAGGGTTTATAAGTCCTATAGTATCAGATATATGTGTCAAGAATATTGAAGCAAAACAAACAAAAAATTCACTTACCAGTCACCTTCAGGAATGTTTTCCATTTTAGGCTTAAAGCAATAAGTATGGTACCCTTTATCACAGCCATCACAAAGCAAAAGTTTGTCTTCATTGTCCCCAGAATGACAGAATTGGCAATTCTAAAATAGAAAAAAAAAATGTTTTCAGGATTCAGATTTATATGAAACAACAAAATTGCAACATTTCATATTTTATTTAAAGGGCTTAGCTAAAGGAAAGAGCCTCAATGCAATATCTGCTTTTTTTTTTTTTCTTTTTTTTTTTTTTTCAATTCTGGCTCACGCAGTTAGTGCGCTACCAACCTGCCACTAAATACAATACTCAGAAAATTTAAGATCCTAATCCCCTCAAAAATATGGCTTATAGTTATAAGCAGTCTATTTCTTAAGTTTAAGTTTTTATGAACAAATAAGTATTGCAATTTTAAGAATTATAACATATAGAATAAATTGAATTCATAAATCACTTAATAAAAAAAACTTTAAAAATAAAACAACAATACAAATTTAGAAAAAATAAAGTATGTCTAATTGAGGTACATCGGAATATATTTTTCTGAAAACAAAGTATTTTTATATTTTGAATCATCGATTTGTTTTTACTTCACATAACAAGTCAGAACTAATACTCATGCTGGTTTCATAAAATAAAAAATAAAATACCAATATCAAGAAACATCTCAGCTAAATACAATGCATTAAAAAACTAAGAGAAATGGAACAGCAATGACGTTATTCAACACATTAAATGTTTCTGGAGTGCTTAAAATAAAATAATAGTCATGCTATAGTTTAAAAATAAAATGCATTCTTTGCTAAGTAGAATAAATAAAATTAAGTGCTAAGTGAATGAAATAATGAAAAAAGTCATGTTTTTGAAAATAATTCCAAGTATTCATAATAATGGCAAAAATAAAATCCATTTGAGTAGATTATAATTAATTTTAAATTTTTATTTATGAGCTTACATTATAATAACTATAAAATATAACTGTTTAACATAGTTTAGCATTATCAAGAAAGGATTTTTATATAAATTGACCAAGAATAGAAAAAAAAAAGATTAAAATACGATTAACAATAAATAAAAAAAACTTACTATTAAACTCTGATTTCATTTTCAGTAATAACACACACACACGCACGTGTACACACACCCAGAAAAACACATCCTAATAATAAATTGACTTTTATTCAAAATCTTCTTGGCAAGAATGTATATTAGTTTGGCTAAGAATGTCCTTAACAATTGAATTTTCTGAAAGTTTTTTTTTGTCAATAAAACCTCCCCCCTCCCCCATTGACAAAATATCACTTTCATTAAATTCAAGACTTCTTTTTAAGAATTCCAAAACATGGTTCAGCAGTGTAGAAATTTTTGCTTAGCCACAAACAAATATAATTTTAGTAATTCTAAGACTACATTTTTTTTTTTTTTTTTTTAATTTGACTTAATTTGGGAGCTTCTACAGGATTATAAAGCAACTATATAGCTTGACAATTTATCCCTACTATATTCAGTATAATAAAAAATTGTTTAGGATATACCCTAGGCCACCTCCTACAGTCAGTTACAATTGAAGGTCTTCCGCTCCTCTGATCATCAAGCTCAGATGTAAGACCGTTTCTAAACTCGCGACACCACTTGAACGATTCATAGTTTTATCGCCATATGCAGTTTGTAACTCATTACAAACCTCAACTGGTATTAATCCCTTCCAAACAAGAAATAACATTTCTCACTAAACGTGCTGCTGCGTCTACAGTTCTCAACGTAGTAACCTCGAAGCAGTCTTGTTGTGGAGGGGAGAAATCACGCTATGTGGCAGTGCAGCCAACATGAGGAAAATAATTCCCTTCTGCTCTAAGTTCACTTACATTACTTACTTAGTAAGTCTCAGTACACTTAATTTCTGGACATGCCTTGTAATTACATTAGATACCAAATATGTGGCTATCAACTTATCAATGATGTCAACTTTTTCTTTGGTTTGATAATAATTAATTGAGGATGTCAATATCTGTTTATTGGCATCCTTTATTTTTAACCTTTTTTTTGGGCCAAATTTTGAAACCCCTGTAAAAATGTAGTGAGAGGGTCACGTGAAGGAATACCTGAAATTACCAAACAATTGGGCCAGGCATGAAAAAGAAGGACAAAGTAAGTTACTCAGTAGCCCAGTGTGCAGGAAATTTAAATAGTTCTTAATAACTCATTTTTTAATTGAGAGATCAATTTAAAAGAGACTTATTCTCCAACGATTTCTTGACTTACTTGAAATCTTCAGCTGAATTAAAAAGAATTATTGTCCTAATTTTTAAGTTCATATAACAGATAATGTAAATAGCCCAAAATCAGCTGCTACCAAAAAAAAAAAAATAATAATAATAATAATTAAAAATAAATAAAATAAATAGAAAAAAATAATTTTTGAAAGTGAAACTGAATGAAATAGCTGGTAGCTTGAAGATGCCAGAAAGAAGTAAGTTTAAAGTTATGCTTGAAAATTTGTAACCACTCATTTCATAACCATGAAAAACAGTTACATATTTGGAAGAAAAATAACAACAATGGACAATTCGAAGAGCTGTTTGGAGAGGTTCAAGTGAGATAAAAATATTTTCTTAACAAGTATATGACAATGGATGAACTATTAATATTACTGTATATCTCAATCAAAAACATTATCAACTGAGTGGACAGTATGAGTATGTAAGTCATCTAAACTAACTTAAAAATAATAGAATAGCTACCAAGGTAATGAATGCCATTCGTATTTGGGCGATGTCATACTGTGCATGGTATTTTGTTTATTTAATAACTTGAAGAAAGAGTAGAGATAGAGAGTATTTCATTAGAGAATATTATTTAGTTAGAATATTATGAAAAAGTAAATAATATTAAAAATGAAGAAAAAAGGACATCACATGCAAAAGAAAAAAGTGCTGTTTCCCCAAAATGGCCAGTATCACAAGTCTTGTAAGCTTGCAAGAATATTTTATTAATGAGTGCAAGCAGCTAGCAATCAGTAAGGTCTAGCAAAAGTCATAACGGTTAACATACATGAAATAACTATTATGCGAACAAATAGAAAATGTCAAAAATTTCAAATTATTATTTTTAAAAAAATGCTTTATTACCCACAATAGTTTATATTCTTAAATGATTAAAATCTATTTTATTATTCATTTTTAATAATATTAAACATTAAAGATAAGGAAGCAAAATTATTTAAGCAATACATGGTAGAAAATACTAAACCTGCTACACATTCTCAACAAAAGTCGCTCCTGACAAACCCCCTAATGGTAAGCCACTCTCTTGTCCAATAAGGAGGTAGTTAGTAAAATTTCATATAGGACTTAATATTCAATATATTTTTTGAACCCATATTTATAATTTCATTGCAGTAGGTTGGATATGAATCATATAAGGGGGAATTTTAATTTCCTGCCAAAACTCCCCCCTCAAGACAAACTATATCTTAAAAGAATAAACATTGGATTTAGGTTCAATGATACAGAAAATTTGAGTAAATTTTAAAATGTCAAACAATCTGAGCTATCATCAAGTAAATTCAAATTTGACTTTGCCCTATAGGGAAGATGGCCCTGGTCAATATCGATTTTCCAAGTGAATTATCCTCCCTTCCTTGGTTCAATGTCCATTTCCTAAAGAGTTGTATATTATTATTTCATTACACTTAGCCAAAAATTTAATGATTTACTTAGTTTCTCATTTCACCCCACATCAATAGCACTTTTTTTTTTTTTTTTTATTGTCAGCTTTTCAATGGTGAATGTATTGGAATGTATCAAAATGTGTATGGTACTTTATGAATTTTGGGCTATCTTGATTTTACAGATTTTCTGAATATCTAGTTTTTAAATTTTCAGATTTTACCTATCTTAAAAAGTTAAACAAGGAAAAGTAGACTTCTCAGTGACTTAGGTTCTATTAAAAGAAAAATAAATATTTGAGATTTCAGAAATTCTTACTGATGTTCATAGAAGAAATATTACTTTTAACCAATATTAAATGAATAATATTATTGGTATTTTACTTGAAATCAGCTAAGTAAGCAACAATAGCTGATTTAGATATAAATAATTATAATAACTGTAAAGCCTAATTTTAAGAAATACATAAGTATTATTTTCATGCATAAGATATCAGGTTAGTTCTCAATTCTTAAACTGTGACTTCGCTTTAACAAAAAATATTATGAATAATAATTTTAAAGCATCATGTTTAATAAATATAAAATTTAAGTTGTAACTATCTCTGCAAGGTATGCTTATTTCATATGAGCTTGAACAAACAATCCAGTGGGGCAAAATTGAGGGTTAAAATAGCTTTAACTTTGAGAAAGTTACAGTTATCACCCAGAAGTTTTATCTTCTTTAGCTACATTTATTGTTGTACAGAATTTATAATGTTGATTGTATCTCTATCATTGAGATTTCAACTATATGTTTATCAAATTTGCATAAATCTTAATCCTTCTCAAAATTTTTAAAATTTACTTTTAAGCCAGAAGTTACAAATCTCTGCAATGGCTAAAAATGAGAATGCTTCTCAATCTGCAATTTGCTTCATTTTCTAATACATTAAGTTCTGCAGTTTTAGACTACTTAGTTTTTTTTTTTTTTTTTTTTTTTTTGCTCCATAAATAGAATCTCAAACAGATAGTTATCAAATCAACACATCCATGATTTTATTATTTAAATAATTTAGTTGGCATAATCCAATATAATTTCATGGATGAAACCATTTGTAGCCAAAGTATTCAAATAGAAGCAATGGTTAAGATTATAAATAGACCACGGGTAAATAAGAAAAAAGAAAGTAATCTACAATGGGCAAAAAATAAATAAGTAAAAGACAAGAACAAAATTAGTACTCAAAATTTTGTAGTAGTTAAATGAAGAAGGAAAGTTAGATTAGATAGAAACAAAAATGACTTTCCAGACAACTTTCTAAGTTCGGCAGATAGAAAAATTGATGCATATAAACTTATAAATGATAATGTCTGACATAGGAACACAATTTCTGAAAAAAAATATGAGAACATTGAAAACTCTAACCTCAAATGGTATAATAACATGAAAAGAACTAAAAGAGATCTTTAAGGAAGGGCATTCTTTAGGAAAGGAACATTGGACTAAACGAAGGGAGAATAATTCACTTAGAACACATGGACAATCACACACACATATACACTATTTAAAAATAATAAAGCAGTAATTAAGGCATGAAAAATTAAGCCCACAATAAAGTGTTGAATATATTCAGAATAAGGAATTCTAAAATATAAAAGTAATAATATTTGTGGGTTAGAATATAGCAGTTACTCTTAAATACACATAAAACATGTTAGTAAATTTAAAAATTTAATACCTTTCATAGACCATGACTATTTTAATAATAACCTAAGAATCAATCAATGTTTTCATTTATGGAGAAGGAAAGTTTTAGTATTAAACATAATTCTAATTTTAAAAAAAAGTTTTAAATGAAAATAATTAAAAATAATATTATTATTAAGATTGGTCTTATTANATTAAAAATAATAATATAAATTAAAGATTTAGTACATAACACCTGTTTTTCTCAAATAATTTTAAAAATAAATCTTACTGCGGTCAGTAATATAGTTTGCCCATGCTAAAAGTGCCTGCTGGAACATGTTTTGCAAATCTAATATTCTGAAATGTATGAGTACATCGCAAAGAACTAAGTCTGAGTTCCTAAGGTAAATATAATCTGATGGAATTTCTCCTGTTTATACACAATGCACCTATTGAAGTTTATGGATCATAACATATAAGGGTGTAGCTAAATTAAGCCTTGATTTAATAAGTTCAATTAACTTATTAAATCAAGGCTTAACTATTAACTTATTAAAGTTTCTGTGCTCTTAGTAGTAACAATTACTATATTATTTCGAATACTTATAAAAATCTAGATTCTATTAAATCATAAATTCATAAAAAGCAAACTAAGCCAATTCCTCAGTATAGTAATATTTGTATTTGAACTTTGCATTTCATATAATCCCCTCACTTATTGAATATATCTTTCATTAATAAACATCTCTTTGTTGAGTATTAATGCCCTAAAGTAAATATTATACTCTATGCAATGAAAATACTATTTGTAATCGCAATTGAAATTTCATACACCAATCTTATTCGTCCCTTTTTTTCACAACAATCAAATCAGTCTTTCATTTTACAAAAGCGGCATACCAAATTTCATCGAGAAAAACAACTAATAACAGCTTATAGGCCATTAAATTAAAATTGAAGTTACAACCCCAATCCTGTTTTCCTCGTGAAACTCCTAAAATATATATTTTACTAACAAAATCTTCTTAAGTTTCATTACTCTAAACTATATATTATGCCTGCTACACCAAAAAATATTTTTGCACTTGAACTATCAAGTAATCCCCCGACAATAACCTTTGTTTAATGAAATTTGGCATAGAGCTTTTAAATCTAGTTTTGGGTTTAAAAGCTCTATGCCAAATTTCATTAGGAAAAACAAATAATTTTGGCACCTAGTTTGCATAGTTAGAAATTTATTGTGCAGGCAAAACCCTATTTTTTATTGTTTAATTTTGTCTTGAAATCCTAAAATATGTATTATATCAATTTAACTAACCAGTATTGAGTTTTATTACTCTAAATTGAATATTATGCCTGCCGCAATGAAAACAAATTTTCCACTAGTAATTGATATTTCAGGTTATTCCCCACCACTATTTGTCCGATTTTGTTCAATAACTAACAGCCTTTTATTTTGCATTAAAAAAACAAAAAACCGTGGACTATAGAAAATTGACCATCACATGTGAACACACAAACACACACAGATAAATTTTAGTGTCTAGATGGCAAGGTTCAGAAAAAAAACTGAAAAAATTAATTTTAAAAAATCTGTCCTGAGAATCACTTCAATAATTACATCTCTTGGTAAAAGGTTACTTACTTGACCGATTTGCTCAACTGTCAAACTGTGCTATGTTGTGTATTGTATTACAACTATTTAGTCTGCCACTACCTTTCTCTCCTTAATCCATTATTTTAACTAGCCTTAATTATAAAATATTTATATATAAAGAATTTATCATTTGGTGATATTGTTTAAGAAATACACTAACTTCTGTAATAATATTATATACCCAAATTGTATAGAGACAATTGATTGAATTCATTCACTACTCAAGGTAATGTGAACTCACACTATCCTTATTACATTTAATAATTATTTAATTAAGTAGTGTTATCACTTATAACACATATTTATGCACTAATAATTACAGTTTTAATTACAACTGAATTAGTGAAATAGAAATTATAGCATATATGTTATGATATTAAAATAAAAACAAAATATTAATATCAAAGATGAATAATTGTCTGCATTATTAAATTACTTTTAAAAAAGAGATAGTAAATATGAAAATAAATTCAGAACTTATAAAAAAAAAAAAAAAATGTTGGAACAAAATAAATGTAAATAAGACAAGGCTTGTGGACAATAACATATGCATATGAAAAATATTTCTATTGCAACAATTTATACACTTTAAAGAGAACAAGAAAACTCAACTGCATAATAAGTTAAATTATAGCTTCTTTAATTTTATATGTATAAGAGTATAAATTGTGACAATCATTTGTACACATTTATTTTTATGAACATCTGGAATTCTAATGGAAGGGAAAGTTAAAAATATTTATTGATGGAATGTAAGAAACTGTAAAAAAAAAATCAGATAATCTATGTTCACGTAGGCTTCGTCGGTCGTCAGATGTATTTACCAACCCGGAAGATGAAATGGTAAATACATCAGATAATCTAGTCAATAGACCTTTTTACATCTTCAATTTTAGGACAGTTAAGAGTTATTATAGTATTATACTTTGGAAATTTTTATATCATTAAATTATTTTTTAACATAAAAGTTATTCGTATAATAATAATATTTTTTTTTTTTTTTTAATGAAAGGTGTAATTTATGGAATACCTAGGGCAGCTGGGAGAGTAGAGTATGAAATAAGAAGCCAAATTTATAAGTTCTAAGTCTAGTTATTTCGTACATGCAAATTTGTTATTGGCCAGAAACTGTTAACTTTGTATGGTCACTAAAGAAAGTAAGGCACATAAATCCTAGAGAACACAACACAACAGTTATTTGACCCTGTGCATAATATTGTCAATTGCTACTCCCAATAGGCTAATGTACTACTGACCACTGTCAAGACACTAAGCCATTAATTTAAGAGATATTTTATACAATCATATAGATTTTTTTAAATATAAAAATTGGAGAAAAAAAAAGTATTTAGTTTTTGGTGGTCTTTATGCACTTAATAAATAAATGGATTTTATACAGGAAGAGCAAATGAATAATATTAAATTTATAGTATATTAAAATAACACTGCAATATTTTAATTTGTGAAAAATTTTTATTTTACTGAGTGATGTTAGTAAAAGAGAATTTAATCTACAAGCAGCATATCGCCCACTAAAAAATAAAATAAAAATAGTAAATAATTATTACAAAAAGCGCCATCATGCGATTACCCACAGTCTGGGCATTTTGATGTGGAGGACTCACTGCTTTCATAATAGATTTATCCCATGCAATGCTTGATTCAAGGGCCTGTAGGACCATAGAAAGTTGTCCAGCTGTTTGAGACTTAGAAAGGGCTTCACGCCAAACAGTTAGTCCTTTACTTTCATTTGAGGGGCCTCCTTCATCATTAGAATTGCAAGATGCATTTAATTTTAAATCTCCAATACTGAAACAATAGGTTAACTACAATTACAAAAGAAAAAATTATTTAAAAAAATATCATGGTTCATTTAAGGTTATCAAATAAAACCAATTTTTTACACTTTTTTTTTTAATCTTTCATTTACTGAGCCCTTACAAAAAATTAGTGATTCCATCCTCAGAGCACAGTCAGCTTAAAAT
Organism: Oncopeltus fasciatus; assembly: GCA_000696205.2. NCBI lineage: Eukaryota > Metazoa > Arthropoda > Insecta > Hemiptera > Lygaeidae > Oncopeltus > Oncopeltus fasciatus. Next base: position 368,475 of record KZ807008.1, read on the forward strand.
GAGTGCCCCTGCCTTGGTAGCTCTAGGTACACTCTAGAGCTACCAAGGCAGGAGCATTCATTGTAAGGTGACTTAGATTGATTCTGAAAGCACTCAGCAAGTAAAAGATAAAGAAAGGGTTATTAGAGGATTTACAGCACTCAACTGCAGAGGTTATCAGCCCCCCGATAAAGAAAGGGTGAAGAATTGGTTTTATTTTATAACCTTAATTGTTATCAACTTTGCTAACAGTGCAAATAAAAGAATATTTTCATATTTCATTTTTAATAAAACTTTGTTCATTTATTATTTAATTTAACAAAAGAATTAACATAGAAAAAATTTTACTAAGGCTTATTATTAAATTTAGTTTTTCAGTTGAAACAGGTTTATATGTATGTACCATACTAGTCTACATTCATAATTTACTAGAAGATAGTTGGTAGAATTTTCAAACACGTTTCAGGATTAATTGTGCAATATTTTTTGGGGTTATTATTTTTTCCATTTATATTTTCTTTATAAAGAAATTAACATATTTAACTAATGTAGTCTATTAACAAAATTTTAAATAAAAACAGACATAAAAGAGTCAGTTTGTTACATTCTCAGACATGGCATTCCCAATTTTTTATATTTACAGATTCTATCAGTTTCGGTAATGTTCCTAATTTCATATAACTTTGATCAATGAATTTAAAGTGGGTTGAATTAAGGGTTAAAAGTTTATATTGATCTAATATCTAAACTGTACAGCCTTGGGCTTTACTTTCTTGAGTTTTCATCTCCCTAATTTCTTCCTCAAATCGATAATTTTCAAATTCACATGATTCTAAAAATAATTTCATTAAGAAGAGAGGATTGTCAGGAATTACGAATAGTAATTCCAAGGTAGCATTACCAAGACCGAATTTCTGATAATCCTTTCTCCATAAGACTTGATGGTCAACTAATTTACCTCCATAATTTCATCAAATTTTCAACAACTTTCATGCTGAATAATATAACAGAATAATTTATATCAATACAGATTAATTGACTCAGCAGTACTGTGCCTTAACCAAACCGCTGTGCCCCACAGCAAGCAAGCACGCACATACACATACACACTAAATTATGTTGCATTTAATTATAACAATTAAGTTATATAGCAATAATATAAATGCAATTGTATGTATATATGTATGTATGTATATATGGCTGC
>KZ807008.1:369723-395227 GCA_000696205.2 Oncopeltus fasciatus
TATAGACACATATAGACATATTCATGTCAAGTATGTATATGAAGATGAAAAATTTGTAAAAATTATGTTTCTCTATATATTAAAGTAAAAGAATATGAGTAATATGGAATTGTTGCATAACATATTCCTTGTCTTACATGTATTCTTCCTCATATTCTAGTCTATGGATAAATGTTAGCCAACCATAAAATATAGTTATAAATTATGTTTTAAATTAAATTTAAATAATTTTTTTTTACAATTATAAATATTTAATACTTATTCTTACTTCTGACCCAATGGAGGTTTTAAATATCTTTTTTCAATTGCTTCAAATAGATTTGATAGCCTTTCCTTAGCCATAACAATAGGATTAACAGAGGGATCAGGCGATTCACATGATGGTACAAATGTTATATCACTATTTGATATCTTTGCAGGAACTTTCCAACCCTAAGCAAAGAAAATAAAGAGTTTTCATTAAGGAAAAATTCTTAAAATACAATAAATAAATAAATGTAAGCTATAAAAATATAATGGAAAATAGGGAGAAATGATTATGGACAACTGCTATCCGTTTCATTGCACCAATATGACAAAGACTGACTTTTAAAATAATTTTTCTTATTTTCTTCTTTTCTTTTCATATCCAAAGAACTTAACTTTCCGCCCACATATTTTTATTTGAGGAGGCAACACATGATGCTTCTAGGTGTTAGCAAAACAAAGATATAAGCACCCAGGAAAAAAGAAAAAACAACATCCAGAAAAGATCTAAACCAAGTTTTAGAATATTAACTTACAGAAATCTAAATATGCATTACATATAACACACATGATTACTGGCTCATTGTTTATCATAATTTCCATTGACAATATGTTTAGAAATATAATAAAATACCATTATTAGATTTTTTTTTTTGTTGGGGTTTGGTCAAAGTAGATCCAAAAATTACAATTGCTGGCAAACCTCTCACTCATGAAAATGGGAACATGGTAAAAAAATGTCATGATAGTATCTACGGTAAAAAAAACTCTTCATTTGAACACATAATAAAATACCTTTAATTGCATGCTAGCTGAAGCAACCTTTTCTTCAAGAGCTTCTACAGCTGCCAAAGTTGCAACATCAATTCTGAGAGCAGTGTCCCGGCACCAAGATTCTGGATCATCGGGTTCTGGAAGACTATATTCGACTCCTTCCTCAATTTTCAGATCTGAGTTTTTGTTGTCAGCACTTGTGCACACCTAATGGTTAAAATAAAACATTTAAAATATAAGCCTCAAAAACTGATTTGAGTGAAAATATTGAATAAACTATTTTAATAAATTTGAAGAAAAATTTATTTCCTCAAGGAAGATCTTGATAATGATTCTTTAAGTAATTATGACAACATTCACACTCTTGGACAGTAAGCTTTTAGTTCCTTAGATTAAACAATAAATACAGTAATAACTACGTCATTTGATAAAGTATATTTAATAGTGTTTCATCCAACCCACAAATACCATCTCAGATATAAAGCTATAAACCTTAGAAAAGCTGGCTAGATCTATAAATAGAAAGGTGGCATATATAAATATTTTATGATGTGAACGGAAATAAAATAGTACAATTTTATAGAACTAATGATATATGTTGATACCTTAAGCATGACTTATCCTCATTGATAAAAGTCCAAGAGAAAAAAAAAAGTACTTCTTGAGCCACATCTTCCAAAATCATGACTCATATGACAAGACGTATTTAAAAATAGCCTAAATAAAATTCAGTCTGACCTAAAGAAGGAAAACATACGTCATGGGGAAACTGATGCAGTACAGTTAATAAACAAAGGTTAGTTTCATTAAAGCTGGATATAAATAAGAATAAATGACTAATACATAACATAAGCTAGAAAAGACTAAAAGGGGGAAGAACCTCCATCTAAGGGTGTGAACCATTACAGATAATTACAAGTCCTCGAAGAATCATTCCTGGGACAAGTAAATGTATTTAACATATCAGGAACAAAATAGAACATTTTATAAAAAGCTTACCTTGAGAGTGGATTCCCAAGCATGTTCAGTTCTCATTCTAGTGATACTAGCCATAAACTCTCTTTCTCTAACACCTCTGGGTTCTAGAGCAGCAGCAACAGCTTTCATTGTTTCCATTGATATTCTCCACCAGCCTCTTTTTAAATCTAGGAGCATAATATACTTAATTGAAAAGAAAAACTGGAGTTTGTATATAAGAAAAGATACTTGTATCTTGAAAAGATACTAACTCCAAAAAAAAAAAGAAAAAAAGAAGGTAAATAATATATTTATAAAAATCAGAATTGTGTAAGATGAACAGGTAATGCTAAAAGAAAGTTGGTAGAGCCAATATTTGAGAAGATATATGCCAGTTCTGAATAGACTTTTTCTCCTTTCAGATGAAAATGATCAAACCATCAAGGAAGCCTCTCACCGAAGTATTGAATTGTTAAGAGAACAGTTTAGACTGCTTTCTAAACAATACATAGGTTCAGGAACACATTGTAACTTACATATTTTCGATAATTTTAATTTAGATCATTAATTGACTTATATAAAAATGTTATTTCATTTCATTATTAATTAGCCAAGTTTTCAAAAAAATGAGACTGTAAAATTGACTTAGGATGATGTAAAACTCACTTGAGTATATAAAGAAATATCTTACTTTTTACTATTCTGACATTTTTCAAAGCATAAACAATAAAAAATAGAGTTCATTAAAAAATATATATATAATATGGAATGGATTGTTCGACCTTCAAGTTTTATGAAGAGAGGATTGTCGGGAATAACAATTAAAAACTATTTTGGTTACAAATTAATTTTTAATTGTTCAACTACCATGACCGAATTCCCGACATCCTCTCTTCATAAAGAAAAAAAAAAAGAAGTTTTCTTCTAGAATATGATAAGTCACCAATCCTATTATTATGTATAAACATAATTGGATTTCAGATGACATGATTTCCTGGTTTCCAGAAGGTAGAAAAAGGTAAAGTAAATACAGTAAAAGTTCAAATGCAACTGCCTGTCCCATCTATCTGGAGTGTAATAGTCAAAGAACTAACTTTTTTCCATTTCACTTTTTGAAACAAAACAATACTCTCCAAACAAAATTTGTACTTAATTATTCTTAACTGAAATAAAAATATTTTAAATGTAACAATTTGCCACATCTAAAAATCTTTGAAAAACTTAAGTTATATTTTTAGTTGAAATGAATTATAAGATAGCAAAAACTAACAGAACAGCTGAAGTCTTCTCTTTAGTGACTTTATGCTCTGAAAATTTCATTTAAGTTTCAATGTTATTCTTTTGCTGCTCTACATTGATACCTGATTGTGATAGCACAGATAAATCTAGCAATCAATCTATAACTAATCCTTCATCATGTTCACGTTTTTCATACATAAAGTAAATGTTAAAAAATTATAGTTTACAAATATTATATTCTATAAAATATTTTATATTTCAAATAGCAATTAAGTTATTAAAATTATAAATTTTGATCTCCCTCTTCCCACCTCTCTTTTTCTCATCCAATTTCAACCAAAACTAAATTCTTTTAAGGCTTCACAATAAAAATCCTAAATACCAAATCTAGTTTCTACATTAAAAAAAAAAAGAGGGCCTGCCTAACACTTGAAATTAAATTCTTAAATATCTTTCTTAATAAGCATTTTTTTAATTTATTTTAAAGCTTACCGTTAGGAATAGGTTTTGGTGTCCCGGGTTTAGGTAAACCATGTGTCTTACAGTGCTCAAGAAGAGCTGATTCCTCAACAGACAATGGAAGAGGAAGTGGGGAAGGACAGGGGGAAGTGTATTGGCCAGGGACAGGTATACGCAACTCTCCTGAATCTGACCAACACCTGGAAAACAAAAACAATTAAAAATTCAGTAAAACACACACAGAATATATATGAAAATTATGTGTAAAAATAAAATATTATGATAATAGTATAACATTTATTTGTATTAATATCTAATTAAAATTGTGGTCATTAATAGAAAAAAATAAATTATAGTCCCAATAAGTGATCTTACATTCAAAATCTTGGTAGAATGGTAAAATGTTAAAAACTAAAAGCATTATTATAATATTATACATGTATATGAAACTATTCAACTGCTCTACAAGTTTTTTAAGGCACATCTTCAGAAGCTATATACAATTATTATTTACATCGATTTAGTGGAAGTTCGAACTAATGAAGTTCGTTAAAATTTCTCTAGATTGACAGGAAGTGGGAGGGTAGTATTATCTTCCAATAAAACTTCTTTTCGGTTGATTGTAACAAGATAAAGCTTAGAGAACTTTAGCTACAATTTATCCAGTTGTTTACAGTAGAGTTTAGAATTCATAGAGCATCCATCAGAAACTAATTTGTGATGAATAACACCTTCAATATTAAAAAAAAAAAAAAGCAAGACTTTAAAAAGATGAAGACTAACAGTATCTTTCCACTTACCACACTCCCTGCCAAGTTCAAAATTACTTGTGGACAGATTTGCCTCAAGAGCTTCCTGCAGAATCTCATCAATATCCATTATAGGGTTGCCCAGAGCCCTTCTTCCTTTCCAATGTCATATCTCTACTTACCGTTTCTTCTTCCGGGTTGGACCGTGTCAAGTTGTTGATAGTTGCTGAGCTTTCGCACATCATGTGATGGCTTCTTCAGGGCTGAGTAGAGAATGAGAGCTGTTTTTTAAATCCAGGTATATAAATACCATGTTTTATACACCAGGTGGTGTATAATGCAGGCGCAGGGTTTCCAATTCACCGGTTCCACCATCGAAGCCTACGTGAACATATCTCTACTGCTAAATCTTTCAAATCAAAGCTAACACAGTGTGTGGTCAAGGACAACTTCCCTTAATATTTAATAATTTCATGAGTTGCTGCAGGGACTGTAAAATTTTTTTCTTGAATAATGATTCAAAATTATGATCATTTTGTAGAACACTATCATGTTTCTTTTTTGAAACAAGAATTTAAGAATATAAATATTTTCTTTAATTCAATTTATTTTCTCTAGATCTTCTTTTCTCCTTATCAATAAACATTTGCATTTTAAAGAATCAAATATAGACTGTTTTTAAATGAACAATTTGTAATTGTTCTATCATACACAATGAAAATATTTTTTTAAAGTTTGGGAATTCCAGTTTTTAGTTTTGTGAATATGTTAATAGAAAAATTGTTTTCTACTTTTAATTGCATGCTTAAAAGAAGACTGAAATAAATTTATATTCAGGATCATAGATAAAATTATTTTTAAAAAACCAACCGAAACCCAGGCTGCGTAGAGGTGAGGCTATGAGAATCACATGGTTCTTTTGGTAAGAGGCTAAACCACTGCACATCTTCTTGAACATTGTTATTCAAATGAGAAATACAACCATTAACAGCATTAGACTCCTTTTCCATACATTCACCCAATTTTTCAAACTGTAAAATGAATTAAAAATATGTAAAAAATATATAAAATTTATTAATTATCAAATTTAAAGATAACTTGCTGGATTCAAATTTTGAGAAAAGAACAACCAATAAAGAAATTACAATGTAAGTAAAATCAGAAATTATAAATTATGATATAGAAAGATAATTTCATTTATTGATAACATTTTTTTTTTTTTTTCATATAAACAAAAGAATGTTTGGTATTGTCATATTAAACTAGTTTTCATGATGTTGTGAGGTACTAGAGTTCAAGTATACTGACTAAAAATTAACAATAAATGCAATAAGGCAATAATTTAATCTATATTGTGATTAAAATAGTCACTGGAAATTAAAAATTGAAAATAAAAATTAATTTTTAAAATAACAGTAATTAATTAAAGAATTATCATTTCAACAGAAAACTAATTTTTCTAATTTTATTTAACATAAAATATAATTTTCAGATAAACATTTAACAAAACATTTTTCATAATAATTAAATACGGAATTAACTCTCTCAAAAATATGAAAACTTTGTAAATATGATAAAAATTAGGTCTATCATTCACTAGCTAGTCAAGAACCTCACATATATTTAAAGCTAAATAATGAAATACATTAAAAATGAAGCAGAGTATTATATTTAATTAAACTTATTCACTATTAACATATCAATATTTATAAAAATATAATAACCTGTAAGGATTTTTGACTAAGTGGCTTTTCAGGACTTCCAACAAAATCTTTAGAATCTTCTTCCTTTACAGGGGAACATTCCTTAATAGGCGAACTTTCTTGTATTTGACTTTCATCTTTTATGGAAATTCCACTGTCATTTATTTCAGACTTTATATTTTCTTGTTCATTTCCATCATCATCCTCAACATGCATGTCAACAGACATTTGATTATTATCTTCCTCTTTTATTTTAAGCTCTACACTATCCTCAGGTTTCTGCAAATAATTCAAATTCTGAGAAATAACTCCAACAATTATTTAAAGAATTGCATGCAACCAAAGGAGGAAAAAGATCTAGAAATCACATAAAAGAACAGAAAATAGGCAGACTTGCTCCAAACATACTTAAACAAACAAACAAAAGAACAGAAACTCTCTTTGCTCTTTATTAAACAACTTTTGCAGAATTTTATGAGGAATACATCCCAATAGTATCTGAAAGTAATGTGCTTTTTTCAAGGCCAATACAAATCTTAGACAGTAGCAACCAAGATAAGAAAAATACTAAAATAACTAAGCCAAGAAATTTTTTTTTTTAAGCAAAAGGGTGATCATCTTTTTTCTTTTGTTGTACATAGAAAACATAAAAAGTGTAATTTTTAAATGGCTATTATTTATTAAGTAATAAAAAAATTAATGTTATTATTATGTTCTTAAATCAAAAATAAGAATATATGTTTATTAAGAAATTCTAAAAAAAAAAAAGAGAGAGACCTTATTTATTCTATTTAAAATAAAAGGAAATTCAATTTCTAACAATCTCTGTTTGATGCTCATTTTTAAACATTCATTTTAACCAATACTCTCACAAATACATACATTTAAAAAAAATCCAAAATAAAATAATAAGAAAAATCTAGAGGAGTTAAAAATAGCTCAGTAAATTATAAAATTACAAATGAAATTATATTGATGCATACATTGAATTGTTCTGGATCAGCTGACTCCATGGCCTCAACATATATTCCACTACTTAGGCACCAATATCTTCGACAATATCTATCTTGACCAACACAGGTTGCTCTCAACTTAGATCCATAATCTGTTTAAAGAAGAAAATAAAATTAAATCAACACAATTGTTTATTTTCTGATAAGAGTTAGTAAAATGGTTACAACTTGCTACAAAAGCATGTGCAAAAGTTTATCGACAAGAGTAAATGGCAGATGAAATGTGTAAATTTAAATTCAAATTATCAAAAAATTTATTGATTGAGTAAGTAAACAAGCAAAATTTTATATGAACCAAATTATTTCAAAACTAAGTTATCCAACAAAGTGCTAATTATTAACAGTCAACAATCCAAAATATTCATCAGAATTACTGATAGAATTTTGAATATCAAAATAATTATTTCAGTTTAAATTAAAGAGATTTATACAGAATTAACACACATGCATGATACAAAAGGATCATGGAAACAAGTAGTGACAGAACAGCACAGCAGCAGTTTTCCTAGTTGAAGGCAATTTAATCTTACCCGAAAATTTAAAAAAAAAAAGTCTAAAAGGCCCTAAAAGGAAGAAAAGTAGTGCTCGCAAACATATTAGACAGTGCGTATAACAATGCGGCAAAGAAATTCTATTAAAAATACTTAATCAATAAAAGCACCAAATGACATAACTATTTGGATTCACAATTACTTAAGCAATAAATGCAAGGGAATAAATAAAAAATCTATCTGTCTCAGCCAGGGCTCGAACCTGGATTTCCTGCTATCCGGGCCAGTATGCTAATCGTTTGCACCACAGAGACTCGGTGGTGCAAATGGTTAGTACGCCGGTCCGGATAGTAGGAGATCCAGATTCGAGCCCTGGCTGAGACAGATAGATTTTGTATTTTATTTCCTTGCATTTATTGTTTAAAATTTATGAGGGATTAAATACCAAAACAAAAACAATATTTACAATTACTTAAGATTTAGCACATATATTGTCAGAACAGAAAGGAAGGTTGAGGTACCTATGAAACAATGAGTATCAAGGGGATGCGATGCCTAAAGGATGTACCAGGTATGCAAGTTTAAAATGTCGTTTATTTCTTAAAATATATACACAGTAATTTAAAAAAAAGTATAATATATTTTATTCAAAGTACTGGTCCTCGCTTTCTACACATTTTGTCCATCTCTCGGGCAATATATGGATACCATTCCAAAAGAATGCTTCATCTTTATTTGAAATCCATTCATCGAGCCATTTTCGTACGTTTTCGAAATTGTTGAAGTGTTGCTCCGCCAATGAGTGCCCCATCGATGAGAAGAGGTGATAATCAGAAGGCGCCAGGTCAGGTGAATACGGCGGGTGGGGTAGGAGTTCCCAACCAAGCGAAGAAATCGTTTCCTAGTCAATCTGGCTGAATGTGCAGGAGCGTTATCATGCTGATTTTCTCGTTTTTGATCAGTAACATCAAAATCACCACGTTTGAAACGTTGAAACCAACGTTCACATGTCTTGACGGTTGGAGCAAGATCGCCATAAGTCTAACAAAAATTCGATGACATTCAGATGCCTTTTTCTTTTGATTAAATAAGAAAATCATGACATGCCGCAAATGCTCTTTATTTGGCTTAAAATTAGACATTTTTAACACCAAAGAAAGGTATGATACGTCCACGTAAACGACTAAAAACAACTGACTTTTGTAAACAAATGACTAACAAACAAAATAGCGTTTAGAGATAAGCAAATCCTTCAATAGGCTAATAGCGCATTCTATTGGAATTAAAACGACATTTTAAACTTGCATACCTGGTATTATATCACCTCTTCTCTTTAACATATATACTTCAGACTAACATACAGTTCAGAGTAAACAACTCTGATTCTAATATTCAACTTGCCCAGTTTGCAGATGATTTTATGATTGTTTTGGTAGATAAGACTGTAGATGTGTGCATTAAAAAATTAGAAAATATTCTTTCATCCCACAATAAAAAGATGAAAAGATTAAAAATTTTCTTCAACTTGGAAAAAATTAAAATAACAACCTTGAAACACTTCGTTGCAAGTAAAATATGGATTAAATATACAGACTGAATTATTAGACCTACTACTGTTTGCATATATTTAGGATTGTGGTTAGAATCAAAAATGAATTTTAAGCACATTTCTGACTTGATATCTAGATCTCAAAATCAATCAATATTATACAATTACTGAGTGGATATTCTCGTGGAACAGATCCAAGTGTCCTCCTCAACCTCAACAAATCTTTAATGCACTTAATTCTAGAATACTCTATTTATGGCAACGCTTCTAACTCTAACCTGATCAAGCTTGAATTGTTACAAAATACTGCCATACAGCTTTGTACAGGTAGTTTAAAGTCCACTCCTGTTAATATTTAACAATTTGTATCAAGTGACAGCAGGTCATATGCCATGAAAATTAAGAAGAGAATAGCTAACAATGAAGTCGATAGTAAAATCCTACTGCAATAGGACCATCAGGTCCTATATAATAGAACTTATTTTCAGGCATTATCCAGCAACATCCCTTTTCGAATATCAAATTGAACCACTAAAATCTATCCTTTTACACTAACATTCAATTTTTGACCTCACAATGCCATTTTCAAAATTTAACATCAAAGTACATTCCTCTTTTGATGTTTGTCCTATTTCCATAAATTCTCAACCTATTTTTGTACATACTATCCTTCAACTTTATGAGAATAACTAAAAGATTTTTAAAAATGAATTGAAGAAAGAGAAAGGAGTGCATGTTGGTATCTTTGATGCAAATACCAACAGCTGCATTACTCTGAGATTACCAAGCGACGTGTGCATCAGTTATGCTGAAGCTTATTCAATAAAAGAAGATATACTTAAAATGACTTAGAATTTTGATGCCAGAGGTTGCATTCAGCAACTCACTATGTGTCTGTTCAAGTGTCCCTGTATTCGACTTTAGACCCAAGAAAAATTACTTAATTCACAACATAGATCTCCTCATGGACTCCTTCTCGAAGGGTGCCACATAACAATGGATCCAAGGTCACATTGGGATCTGTGGAAATGAAGCTGCTAACAATGTTGCAAAGGGTTTTACTCTCCTCACTCATACTACTCCTGTTTCTTTACCTATAGCTGACTCTCTTCAGGGCATACTGATGGTCCAGAAATAACAGCGACAGTACATGGAAGAATCTAGAGTTAAAGGCCATTTCTACTACTCCCTTCAAACGTTAATCTCCCTCAAGGTACAGTGCCTCCCTATCCCGCTATGATATAATCATTCTCAACCGATTAAGAAATAGCTAAGCCAAAACCAAAGCTACCTTGTATATATAAAATGAGACTAGCAGGATCATCGAAATATGTCACATGCAATGAAAATGAAGAACTTTTACTGTTTCACCAGCTGCAGGAAACACGAAAACGAAAAAAATTATTGAAAAGGACTTCTGAACAATTCTGGTACCAAACATAATAGATGTTTTGCAGAGCTTAATCTCTAACTGCTTATTTTGTATTTTAATGATAGTTTTATCACATGGTCATAAATTTACACCTACATTCAAATAAATATGAATTGAAAAAAAAAAAAAAAAAGCAATTTTGACATTATTTTAAAAATATTATTCTTCTAGAATATATCTCTGGAAGGATATCTCAAATTCAGGTATATTTTAAAAATTGTAATATAAGCCAATAAAAAAAAAAAAAATTTACAAATATTAGTAAGAAACTATTATTATTATACACAGACTCCCGCTTTGAACTCGGAGAGCTGAACCTATTTTTATCCTTTATAAAAGTAGTTCTTATCCTCTTGGTAATCTCAACATCCAATAATTTATGCCCTTGCTTACCTTTTTTATTTTTATACACCTTTTTTCTCCTAATTTCAGGTTCTTAGTTCATTCTGTTTCACATTCGTCAAGTCATACTTTCTGATCTTGTCATATCTGAAGACTACCATTTTAACTCTTACATACAGTAAGCATCCTCCCTCAAAGTGGCTTGCTGTGTGCCTTCATACTATATTCCTCACAATATATTTCTTCTTTTATCCCAAATAGCCCAAGATCAGTAAGAACTGCTGTAAAACCACAGCTAGTTTTAAGTCCCAGAAGTAACTACATTTGCTATTGATCCATTCTTATAAATCTCTTTCTTTGTCTACAATCTTATCTCTTTAACCATCCTTCATCTCTCTTATATTTTAACTTATTCCATCTTTTAAAAAGAAAAAAAAAAAGAACATATCCTTACTCCCCCCCTCTCTCTCCCCCCCCTCCCGCTCACCCTCTCCCCCTCATGGGAAAACCCATGACTTGTTCTTCTACATTTTGGGTCGTTTTTTCTTTAATCTTTCACGGAGTTAAGTAAGCGCCTCATGGTAGTAATGTTGATTAATAGTTTGACCTTCAGGAACCCAGTGAAGGTACACATCCTATGAATGTCGAAAAAAAAAAAGTTCATCATCACTTTCGATTTGCTCATTTCAATGCACATATTGAGGTTTTGTTTCTGTTTTTGTTTTTGTAAGTGAAAAACTAAGATTCATCACATGTTATGACTCTTTCTAAGAAGTTCGGGTCTTTTTTAATGGCATCTAAAGTGCCAGTACACACTTTTTTACGAACTTCTTTTTATTTGATTGCAAGAATTTTAGACAACACTTTCGCGCACGCCTTTTGCATGTTCAAATTGTTATGTAAAATTTGCCTTAAGCATTCTTTGTCAATTCCAACAGTTTCAGCAATCTAACAAATTGTTAACCGATGATCAGATCGAACCAGATGATAGCCACACCTCCTAGACCAATCACTCTCCGGTGATCAGTACTTCTAAAATGATTTAACAACTAACTTTATTTTGTCCTATAACCCTGAGTTCTAAGCCCTTAAAGCCTTTTTTAAAACAATGGACATTAACAGCTATTAAGCAGAAAAATAGAATCTGCCAAAAAAATCTTACCTGCCAACCCTTTTGTGTTGATATCAGCCTGCTTGGAAACAAGAGCTAAGGATTCCCCTATCTGCATTCGTGAAAGTTCCTCCTTGAAAATCAGAAATCACAAAATTAGAAACAATAAATAAATTACTTAGAAAATATTTCTCTAAATTTATTGAAGTCACTTAGTAAAGCTTTTAGGGATAATATTTAATGATCTATATATTTGTTATGGGTTGAAATGAATTATTTTATTATTCTAATGAGAAAACTAAAATACTTTAAAATTGTTGAGTAATTATTTTATTATTGCCGACGATTCGACAACTAAAAGTTATTATCAGGATGATAGTGATATCTGGGGAGATCTCCGAGGAAGGTGACCATAAACCTGCCTCGGAGATCTCTCCAGATATTACAAATTCCCTGCTGATGACTTACAAGTTAAGTCTAAACAACGGTAATAATAAAAAAAATTACCCAACAATTTTGGATTATTTTATGTTTCTGATCCTGGCTGAAAACCTGACTAATTTCTTCCAGCACATATAGTTAGAGCTGAATTTGGAAGCAATTAGAATATTATACTATAATAATAATATTGTAAATATATTATTATTTTATTTGATCATTTAATCATAATTTGAAGACATTAATTCATAGGCAGTGTATGTGTGTGCATGTGTGTGTGTTTGTGTGAGCATGCTTGAACGTAAAAGGAAGAGAGAAGGGGGCCTGTTGACCCCACCCTAGTAAATGTAGGCATTAAGGACAATGAGGTTGCAAGGCCACCTTTCTTTAGTTTCGTTTTGAGGCCTTAACTTTTGCTAGTTGATTAAGTGAATACATACATACAAAATGGTGTTTCAGAGGTCTCAGGCAAAAATAACTTCAAAATTTTAACCAAAGGCTTAATAATTACAGGGAAAATATTCTCCAGAAAATAGAGATATTGTATGGAATCAAGGATCTGTTAATATATTATTTTTTCAATGCTTTCCACAATAACAATTATGATGGATTTCGATAGAAAAAATAAATAAAATAGATGCACAATTTTAGTTATATAAATACATAATTATTTAATAATAAATAAATGCATAATTATTTAACAATAAATGAAATAAAAAATAGATGCATAAATTTTAAGTTTGATAAAATAATGGCTTATGTACATCATCAGGCTGAGTTATGTCACTTTCATTGCAGCTCTCTACTTCAGCATCTTCTTCATTCATTACTACTTCTTGTTCCTTGGGGACTGGTACACCTAGTGCCTTGTTCTTTCGAGCTTGTAAATGTCTTAACCTGGAAGAAAAGAAATGAAATAGATGCAATGAAATAGAAAAATCTTAAGCATTTTTTAATTGAACAAAAATTATTTAAAAACCCTGAAATAAAAAAAACAACAAAAAACTTAATAAGGAATGATATATTTTTGTACTAATATGTCAATCAGTATCCAATAGATATGAGTTTTACTTTGTTAACTAACTACTGGATATCAATTAATATTAGAAAATAAAAAGGAGATTTCTCTCTGGTAAAGTAATGATGAACTTAACAAAGTATCATAAATCCTCATAATGTTGAGGTAGGTCTAACAGTGATAAATAAATAAATTTCTACAATATCCAAAATGTAAGAAGTGCTGAAAAAAGCTTTCAGCAGAATTGGTAAAAAAATGTAATAGTGCTTTGAGCCTTTTATAAAGAATAAGCCAAAATAACTTCCCATAACTTAGAAGTTAAAAGATTAACTGCTTAAACATTATTAGTTAAACTCTACTAATAATAATTAATAGTGTTTTAATTACTCTGGAAATAAAGTACATCAAAAAGATTTTTTTTTTTTTTGTTGTGGTTCGGCCAAGGTATATCCAAAAAATACAACTTGAAATAAAATGTATTTTATAATCTGCCAACATTTCGGCTTACATTGTAAGCCTTCTTCAGGACTATTGAAATACAATGTCATAAGAATACAAATAAAAGTAAAATGAAATGAAAATGAAAATAAATTATTTACAATATTATAATATAGAATTGCCATAATTAAATTTAATGTGATATAAAAAGTTTGAATGTAGTAAACTATATAGAAGAATTCAGCATGCAGAAAACAATTAACCACAAATGTCTATCATGAAGACAAAGAGAGGGGATGTCCTGTCCCTAGGTTCACATTTTCATGACTGAGCAGAACGGTTTTGAAAAAAATTTTGAGGACACCGTGGGTGGTGGAAGGGTAGGGCGTAAGAGGCAGTAGGTACAAAGGTAGAGCATCCTGTTTTAAAAGGACAAAGAAGAAAGGAAGGGTATTATTGCAGATAAGTAACTTTTGTAACTAGAAAAAATGTTTGACAGGTTTATTTTGAAGGAGGGCTAATGGTTTTTCAGAATGTTGAAGAATGTCAGTTCTGTCGTTGACTGGATTGTGTTGTAAGTTAATGTGAACGGTTTCAGATAAGAGGTGTTTGTGTTCATAGAGTTCAGTGGAAAGAATGGTAATGTTCTCGAAGTCAAATGTGTTCACGAAAAACTTGTTTTATGAGGGCAGTTTTTATTGGTTTTTTCTTAATGCCATTTTTATGATTATTAATTCTATGGGAAACAGGGTTTTTAGTTTATCCAATATAAGAACCAAGGCAATTAGGAGTGGAACAAGGAGTTTTATAAACAACATTGGTTCTGTTAGGAAGGGAAATGGGGTCTTTAAGGATGGTGTAAATGGATTTTAGTTAGTTGTTAGTAGAAAAAGCAAGCTTAAGGTTAGGGTAAGTTTTTCTGAGAGATTTCTTAATATTTTCAGAAAGCTTTAGAATATAATGGAGAGAACGGAAAATGAGGTCATTATTTTGGGGGAGGGGCATAGTTAGAGAAGTATAAATAAAGAATTCTTTCACAAGTTTTTTAAGGTATGAGTAGGAAAACCATTGGACAGGAGGATGTCAGTAACACGTTTAATATTTTTTGTGTGGAAAATCTTGTCAGAGAGTGTGAGTGATCTGTAGATGATGAGGTTTTTGGCCACATTAATTTTTTTGATGATGAGGGTGAGATGAGTTAAAATGGAGGAGACGACCTGAGTATGTGTGCTTGGTGTACTCAGTGTTGAACACACAAAAAGAAAATGAAAACTACAATGAGTATAAATCTTTAAGACTTCACACCCTTCGTCAGAGAAGAGTGGAGAGACTGTGATATATTTAAATTTAAATAATACATTTAAATATGCTCTAATAAAAGTAAATAAATGTCTATTACCTCATGAAAGTCACCACTGAGGTTGAAAAGAAAGTATTTTACCTATCAGGAACAGTGTTATGATGAGAACTAATACAAATATGAAAATGGTACTAAGGGTTTTAACTGTAAATAGGAAAGAAGCCAATAAGCTTGATCACAAAAATGAAATTAACATAACTAAGGAAATCATGAAAAGAGTACCCCTTGGGGCATCACATGATATACATGTGAAATTAAGGACTTCTTAGTTCCCCTTTCTTTGATAAGAAGTCCCCACAAGTCACAAAATTTAAAAAAAATGAAGCCAACAAACAAATTTTTGGGATAGATATACTCTTAAATTCATCTATTCCAAAGGATTTGTTTTATAATAAGTAGGAATAAAATCTAAAGAGAGCTAGAAAAGCCAAATATTATTTGATCTTGTAAGACACCTTAAATACAGATATATTTCTAAAAGACAGGTCTTTTCAAGACATGATGTCAGCCCTGATATATGGATCAGGGTGGGCCAAGAGAATACAATGAATAGACAATTCTGAAAGTATTAATGTGAATATCAATATCACCCATGCAGAAAGTAAGATAGACTATAGAGTTGAAAGGGTTTGATTATAAATGATAAGAAAAACCCATGGTATGCCAATCTAGATAATACCAGTGAGAATTAATGTTGATGTTTCAATTACTCTGGAATTAAGTATATCAAAATTAGATGATTTTTTTTTAGTTGGGGTTCGGTCAAGGTTGATCCAAAAAAAAAAAAAAGAAAAAAAAAGTATTTTCTATTATCTGCTGAAGTAACGGCTTGCATTGTAAGCCATCCGGTCATCGAAATCATTGTAAGTCATCTGGATCAGAAGTTTATGCTTAAACCCCAACAAATTCTCAACTAATAACAGTCAAAAACTCTCTATTTGAATTTATAAATTAAGAATGTTAATTTAGTTGTGGTATATTATCCTATGTAAATTTTAAACAATTATTTTTACTCTATTTCCTCGCATTAATTGTTTATAAATTAAGACTTAAACACATTCATTTATTTAAAAAGATTATTANTTATAATTAAATTTTTTTAAAGAAATTATAATTTCCAAAATCCAAAATCAATGTAGCAAAAATTTAATTTAACATTTTATGTGCTATTCTTTATCAAGCCTGTATTCTTTATTGCACAATATTTATACTTATTTATTTTAATTTCAATTTTAATTTAAAAAGATGTATGATCAATTACAATAGTATAGAAAAAAATTAATCAATAATACATACTTTCGTAGATTGGCTTCTATCGGCCACCGCTCCCTTTTCAACTGAGCAACAGTGTCAATAGCAGAGTCAATCTGCCTGATGACAGCTTTGTTTTGAAGAAGTTCATGACACAGAAAAGCAAGAATTGCTGCTTTTTTTGTGGGATTTAGAGAAAGAAAAGGTCGTTTCTTTAGCCACTCAGACATTTTAAAAGTTGTGTTTTCTTTCAGCATAGAAAAGAAGGTAGTGTTCTTTCCAGAGATTTCTTCATTAAATGATTCGTTCATGTTATTATGGTGTTCAGTGATTTTTTTCTCCCTTTCTCTTTCAAAATGTACGCCTGCAATACATTAAATTGTGCTTATTATTGTCCACATTTTTTTGGATTGTATTATTGTGAAGAATATTCACTACAAGTGAAGTTTATTCGAACATATAATTTGAGTAGATTAACAAAAATTACAAATTATAAATATTTATTTGGTTGTGGTTTATTATCCCATGTAAATTTTAAACAGTTAATGGGAGGGAATAGAATAAAAAAAATTATTCTATTCCCTCTCATTAATAGTTTAAAATTTACGTGGGATAATAAACCAAAACCAAATAAATATTTATAAGGAAAAATTAAAAAAAGTAAATGACGAGAGTCGACAAATAGCTTGACACTAAATTCCTTCGAGTTTAAGACGATGTATTCGTCTTTCTCGTGGGTTAGGCTCTCGCTATTGTGGTGTGAATTTAATAAGTTATCTAGCTTGTCCCATTGGTGCAATGGATAGTATACCTCCTCGGCAAGAAATCCAGGTTCGAGTCCTGGCTGGGACAGATAGATTTTTTTATTCTATTCCCTCTCATTAATTGTTTACAAATTTTAAGTTTAACATGTTTATCATATTGAATAAAAAATATCATGGATAATAATATTATTAAGAGTAATATTATAAAATAGTATTACTAGTAACAACATTAAGCATACTATACAGATTCTCATATGAAAGTGTAAACTGGGTATTAGACAAACTTTTACTTTAAATTTATTATCCCCCCCCCCCCTATCAAAAATGTTTTTTTCATTATACATTTTCCATTTCTGTTCAAACAAGTATAATAACAACACTTGTTATTATACTTGTTTGACCAGAAGAAATATCAAAGATCAGAAAAACTGATGAAAAATATCAAAGATTTGAAAAACTGAAAAAAAAAAAAATGTAAATACGAACTTAAACTATCCATTTTAATGAACTCATATTAATAATCTTAACAATAATTGAAAACCTTACTAATAATTGTTTATAATTATTATTTTTTGTTTTGCCACAACAAGCAGTAGACAGACTGAATTTTATGAAGACCCATACCAGTTACCAGGGACTTTCAATAATAGTTGAGAATCTTGGTCATAAATGTTTATCAATTATTATTAGAAGAACAATTTAAGCCTCATTGAGACTCGAACCCACGTTTTCTGATCACTAGTCAATATAATAATGACTTAGAAGGGTTATGCACAGAAGAATTGATAGACTATTTATCTTTCCAATCATAAGTGTGTTAAGCTAAAGTTTTAATGTTCTAATGATCATTATATTTTTTTTTTTTTGCATGAATGAATAAATTTATAAATTAGTTCCCTAATTATTCTATAAAATTAACACTTATATTCAAGGTTAGAGCCCCTATTGCAATAAAAGGAGCGGGCAGACAAAGTCAAGACTATTCTACATCTAGGATGAACCAAATCATATTGGTAGCATTTTGCTCATCTTGCTTTGAGCCTCTTCAGGGCTAGTGGAAGAAGAATAAAAATAAAAAGCTGATAGTTGATGTCGGGATATTTATAACTGAAAGAGATGGTGGTCTTGATCAGAGCCTCTCATACCACTGGCTAGTCATAGCTTTTAATGGATAGGTTTAGGTGTGATTGTGTTTTTGATATGGTGGTGCTGTCTGTATGCTCAGCTGCCACGTGAACCTGATGCGCCAAATAGCAATTCGTGGAACCAATCTTTACTAAGTTATCTTTTTGAAAAAGTTGGAATTCTTCATCAATTTCAATAGCTTATCCTATTCTTAAGAGCTGATAATTTTCAACTTTACTAGGATGCATGTATTTTTTAATTCTCTGATTAGGATAAGCTCTGCTGCAGCTTATTTGTCTATCTTGAAGATCTTGACACAGGATACAATACATGTTTTATTCTTCTTTGGATAGCTTTTTCCAGTTTG
This sequence comes from Oncopeltus fasciatus, assembly GCA_000696205.2. Lineage (NCBI taxonomy): Eukaryota > Metazoa > Arthropoda > Insecta > Hemiptera > Lygaeidae > Oncopeltus > Oncopeltus fasciatus. The sequence goes on from KZ807008.1 coordinate 388,550, forward strand.
CTTAATAAACGTTTTCCACAGGAACAAGGGTATAATTTCTCAGTAGCAGAGTGACATCTTGTCCTTGTGGGTTTGAAGATGTGAGTTATCTTCTTATTCGTTGAAAACACTTTTAATCTATTTTAAATAATTATATTAATTGTGGTATGTAATCCCACATTAAATTTTCAACAAGAAATGCAAAGGGAGCCAGAAAAAAAATCTTACTACCTCAGCTAGGAATCGAACCAGGGTCTCCTACTTTCCGGGCAGCTATGCTGACCCCTACACCACCAAGGCAGATTAGATAATCTCTCCAACTCCCCACACTTAACTCCAAGTCTAAACCCCCAGGTAAGACAAATATATCGTCTTATACTCGAAGGAGCTAACTTTGCAGACTATTTGTTACGACTCTTATTTTTTCCAATATTTCACAAGTATTTAGCCTACCTGTTAATGCTTTTATCTCTCCAGTGGCATTTGCATATAGATATATCCTTAGAATCTCTGAAAGATTATGGTGAGAGATATCAGCTTGCTTTAGACTTTGGCACAAAAGGGTAGTATGCCTTGCTGGGTGAGGTATTCCAGGGTCTTCTATTCCACATATCACAAGTTGGGTTATCACAGACAAAAGTTCTTCCTCAGCATCTTCACTCGCACCTAATAGCGCCTCTTGGAGAGCATTAAGTGTTGGTAACGACTCAACATCTGAAATTTATAATAAAAGAAAATCACAATATAAGGGAAAAGATAAATTAAAACTTATAAGCTACATGATAAAAATTGAGAATTAATTAACTGAAATTAGTAATCGGTTAGCCAAAAAATGTCTCTTTTCAAAACCCAAGCTTGCTTTGAGCTTGTCAATAGTTCTATTCAAGTATTTCAAAAAAAACTTTAAGGATTCAAATTTTACTTGTTTACTAGTATTTCTGTCAAGTTCTCTATTCCTCAACGATAAAAAGTCAAAAGGCGAACATCTGATTTCACTGAGATAAAAAATCACTCTTTTTATCTTTTAATTTTGCTGAGTACTGTAATATCAATACAATTCCAATATTATAGTAATATCTACAAAAATTAATAATACAACCAAATTATAATACTTAGAGAAGCTATGGACAATTAAAATGCTATAAAAGGCTAAATCATTAACAAAATTAGTAATGCAGTAAGAATTATCAATTAATCAGTATGTAAAAAAAAAAAAATTATACTTCAAACATCTTAAAAAGTATAAATAATTTCAATTACTTATCCTTTTTTGGTGACATATCCCTTACTTAAGAATTCAGTGGATCAAATGAATCAATCTTCACGTAAAATTTAATCAATCATTTTCATACATACATTAATTTGCTACTCTCTATGGTCATATGAATACTCACTGAAACTTCCAATGTCACTCAATGTTCCAGTGATGGTTGCTTTGGAGTTACTACTAGGTTCGGTTGACCAAAAATATCTAACTCTCCTCAGCCAGTATCCGAGAACAATCTATATTAACGTGCAATTTAATTTTTATTATGACAAGTTACCATAATAATTAATCATTTAAATCGTCAATCCTAAAATTCCTGTTTGGCTTTTTGAATGAAAAACAGTTCTCAGTTCTGATGTAGATATTTAATGGCAGGTAAATTTCATCTGCCCAAGCCTCCTTGACAGAATCTAAAATTCGTGAAATATAAACAAGGGCTTTTTAACCAAGAGAAGTATCTAAGCAGAGTTTAACATTTCACTTAACTCGTGTTGAACTCCTACAAAAAACTTTCATAGAACATTCCTATTGCATCTAGAACGTTTTGAATAAATGATCCTAAATTTCTCGTCGGGCTTTCTTTACTGGTCCCCAAAACGAAATGATCTTTGAGTAGTATCTTTTGGTAGATTTTCCGTAATGTCTCGAAAGAAGAAGGAGATTTGCCGCAATATTATGAAACCATTACTTTTCATAACGCTTTACCATTCCTGACAAAGATAATTTAACAATATGTTTTCATTGAATCTTCATCAAATAGCTACTGTTATTAAGGCCCACATTTTTTTTTTCTAACGCATCCTTTTTCTTTAAGAAATCTATGCAATCATGTGGGGTATACACACTGAGAAGAATTCTTATAAAGAATCTCATTTTCAGATTTATACACACACACTCACTATATATGTGCTGCAGAAATACAGAAACTGGTTCATAATCTTAGAAGAAAATAATTAATCAGAAAAGCCGTATATAAGCTCTCTGAATATACAAACACATGTTAAACCAGCCACTAGCATTTGTAACGAAACAGCAAACGATTATATATATATATATATATATATATANAAAAAAAAAAAAAAATAGAATAAATATATAAGGAATAAAAAAACGGGTATACTTCACTCGGTGATAATGATATTTATTTATTAAAGCTGAGTGCTTTTGAGACTCAATTTCAGACGAGAGTCTAGTAATGGACTACCACTCTCGTCTAGAGTTATATTTTTTCAATAGTTATATTAAATGAACGTCTTGTTGAGCTTGAAAGCACTCAGCTTTGATAAATAAATATCATTATCACAGAGTGAAGTATAACCGTTTTTTATTTCTTATAATTAAATTAGTTCATTAAAAAAATAGAATACTTTTTTTAAAAGAAAACTGACACATTTTAAACCTACAATTACATATATTATTACATTTTCCATGGAATGAAACAATTCCTTTCTAGCATTCTTTAAATTCCTTAATCTTTTGTGAGATATCTTTAATTTAATTTACATTTTTTATAATAAAAAAAATATTATATGAGATGTAGGTCAACTGTTGATAATCAGGAGGAGGAGATAGTCGAGGTTCGGTCAAAGGTTTATTATTAAATAAAACCATATTGGTTCACCAATTTGTATTTATTTAATAATAAACCTTTGACTAACAAAAATATATTTTTTTATTCCCTCTAAACGAATTCAATTATTTTCTAATGGAGAGTTTTTTGACCCTAGGTATTATTATTAGATGTTTTTTTTTTGTTGGGGTTTGGTCAACCCGGTTCAATTCGGTACTACAGACCAGAAGATGGCTTACAATGTAAGCCGAAACGTCGGCAGATAATTTTTTTTTAAATACACTTTTTTTTTTTTTTAATTTTTATTTTTTTGGATCTACCTTGACCAAACCCCAACAAAAATCATCTAATAATAAATTATTTTCTGTTTCGTTTCTCTTGAATCATCAGTGTGGACGCTCTTCTTTGTCTTCCTAACAGAATATTATAGAAAAACATTCTTAAAAAGGACTTTTAGCAGCCAGCGAAACTTCAAAAATTAACAACTAAACTCTTAACTAGGAACTTAATTTTTACCTCTTAACTGTTATTTTTACCTCCTCTACTACCAAATAGCAATCATTCTCATTCCACTGTCCACCTTGGTAAGTGAATTATTTTGGAGAATAATTTTCATAACTTCCTGTATAACTCTTGAATGGCCTTAATTCAAGGTTTCAATTCCTTGCTTGAACTCTTAAAAATTCTTTAACTACATATTCATTAACCTTTGGTTTATCCATGTTCTAATTACCATCAAAAGGATTTTTAATATTCTAAAAACGATCTATGTTTAGTTCAAAAGGAGAGTTTTTTGACCGTAGATATAATTATTAGATGATTTTAGTTGGGGTTCGGTCAAGGTAGATACAAAAAAATACAAATTTTAAAAAAAAGTGTATTTTTTAAATTTGTATTTTTTTGGATCTACCTTGACCGAACCCCAACTAAAATCATCTAATGATCTACGTTTAGCATCTCTTTCAATGGCTTTTGTTTTGCTTTATTTTATCTCTCTTATTGCAGTAACTTGATTTGCACATAGACCAAAAATATTTTTTGATTTCATAGTTACAGGAAGTTTACTGTTTAATACTGGCCTTATGCTATTTCTAAATTGTCCAAATATGAGGCTATTCTTACTTTATCCAGAACTTGATTTTGGGTTCATTCCTTAGTGACCTGTAAATTTTTTCCACCAATAGGTTTAGATTTTGTTATGAATTCATTCAGCAGCATCAGCAATTTGGAAATTAGTAGCTTATAGTCAAATTCTCTTTATATTTTAAAATATATAATCATCTCACATCTAAACTGTTGGCCATATTTCAAGTACCAGGTATGCAAGTTTAAAATGTCGTTTATTTCTTAAAATATATACACAGTAATTTAAAAAAAAGTATAATATATTTTATTCAAAGTACTGGCCCTCGCTTTCTACACATTTTGTCCATCTCTCGGGCAATATATGGATACCATTCCAAAAGAATGCTTCATCTTTATTTGAAATCCATTCATCGAGCCATTTTCATACGTTTTCGAAATTGTTGAAGTGTTGCTCCGCCAATGAGTGTCCCATCGATGAGAAGAGGTGATAATCAGAAGGCGCCAGGTCAGGTGAATACGGCGGGTGGGGTAGGAGTTCCCAACCAAGCGAAGAAATCGTTTCCTTAGTCAATCTGGCTGAATGTGCAGGAGCGTTATCATGCTGAAGAATGACTTTGGCGTGCCTGTGAGCCCATTCTGGGCGTTTTTCGATCAATGCGTGACTCAAATTGATCATTTGTTGTCGGTAGCGCTCGGTATTGACTGTTTCGCCAGGCTTGAGAAGCTCGTAGTCGATTTGGTCGATTTTCTCGTTTTTGATCAGTAACATCAAAATCACCACGTTTGAAACGTTGAAACCAACGTTCACATGTCTTGACGGTTGGAGCAAGATCGCCATAAGTCTCAACAAAAATTCGATGACATTCAGATGCCTTTTTCTTTTGATTAAATAAGAAAATCATGACATGCCGCAAATGCTCTTTATTTGGCTTAAAATTATACATTTTTAACACCAAAGAAAGGTATGATACGTCCACGTAAACGACTTAAAAACAACTGACTTTTGTAAACAAATGACTAACAAACAAAATAGCGTTTAGAGATAAGCAAATCCTTCAATAGGATTCTATTGGAATTAAAACGACATTTTAAACTTGCATACCTGGTAGATGAAGTAATGCTTTTTCCGAAACTTATGTGGAAACAAGATAGAAAGGAAAAAAATCATCCTTAACTCAAAACTACCTACATGCAGAACAGATTTATTCAGGAATGCATTCCAAGTAATGAAGCATCCATTCTTCTGACAGGCCCGCTTAAAACATTTTCTGGCTACTGACTAGGCAAGTAAATTATAGTGTTATTGTTTTGTTGTGTTCTTTGGGAGATTTGTTGGGAGGGAATAGAATTTTATATATTGAGGATAATTAATGTATTTAAGTTCAGGTACTTGCATGGTTTCTTTTTAAGCTAGTATTGTTTCTATTATTTTCTTTTTAATTTTTATATTTATTGTAATTATATATACAATAATGTATGTATAAAATATTTGCATATATATAATCTACAACAGAATTCAAGTTAATAAGGTTTAGAAATATGCAGACTTAGGAACAACAGGTGGATTTTATTACCTTACATTCTGAAACATGAATGATTCAAAGTATGAATAGGAATATAAACAAATCATTAATTAATTTTGAATCTAAATGTTCATTATTTAAAGAAGGGGAGTGCAGCAATTTGAAACGGTATATCTAGAAAAATTATTAAAGCTCTTAATAAGTTCATTTTTTTAAACATTTAATTTATAATTATTAGGGTTAAAATAAATTAAAATTTCAAGTTAAGTCAATTCCACAATCATCTCAGGGAGAATAAGAGTAGAAAATCTTCTTTGGCATAGTTTTTTTTTTAATTGTTAGCAAACAAATTTCATTGAGCTTTGGATAGATTAGCTATTTACTTCAGATTATTCTGGATGATGTGAGCACCTTATTTGATCATAATTAATTTACTAGCTAGAATTAAAAGAGCTTAACAATTTTTCAAACTTTGCAGAAACTTAGGACTAAAAGAATAGAAAGACTACAAACCTGATAGCTCCATGTCTTCAACAGGCTTACGGAGTTCCCTAAGAAGCTCCACTTCCACCTTTCTCTGCTCCATGCGTTTTTCCCTCGTTGCAAGTTTTTCAGCACGTTGTTCAAGTCTTTTCTTTTCCCTTTCCTCAAGCCTCTTTCGGACTTCAAGGGCCTTTACAAGACCCATATGCTGTCGGCGTCTTTCTCGTTCCTTTTCAAAAGGAAAGAAAATAAAACAAATAAGTAGAAGCAACTCAATAAAATATTACTTTAAACAATAAAGAAAAGATAATATAACTAATAAAAGATTATCGGATTTCAGGAAAACTATAATAATAAAGATTAGATAAAAATAAATAGATAAAATTCTTAAATTTCTTTTATATTCATTTTGTTGCTAGATGTTATATTAGAATACACAGTAACTGGCATGCACACTAAAAAATGGGCTTATTTCTAAAAATAAAAAAAGTGAAAATAACATTAAGTAACTACTTGACTTTTGAAAAAAATAAAGCAAGTTAATATACTCTACAAATTTAAACTGTAAGTGAAGATATTTTAAAATTGTCACTTGGCCATATAAAAAATAAATGCATATTAATATTTTTTTATTTCTCATATGCAGAATTAACAATTCAGAAATATTTCAAATAATGAGCTAATTAACAGTTAAACAACAATTTAATTTTAAATATCAATTTTATTATTAAATTTTAGAATTAAAATTCAAATTAATTCATGTAGATTGA
>KZ807008.1:395443-420195 GCA_000696205.2 Oncopeltus fasciatus
GGGGGGGGGGGGGGGGGGGGAGGAATCATTAAGAATGTCAATTGTCAATAATCAGATTACAATATTTTAGTTTCTAGCAACACCAATTTACTATCCTTACTCCACCTTATAAAAGAGATGGTTAAGAAATCAAACTCAAACAAACACCTTATATATATTTCCACATTTATATATACATTGAGATAGCATGGAACCAAAAAGGCTTTTCTTGAAAATTGGTATGGTCTCTATACAAATACAGTTACATCATTTATTCTTCGGACATCTGCATGCGGTCAAGGCTTCATCAAGGTTTAAAATACACACAACCAATTTTGAATGATTACTATTTATAAAATTAATAAGACTATAATGTAACATTTACTATTTGTCACATAAGAAATTACACAATTTTAATTTATTTAGAAATTTAAGTTAACTTACCAAGACTAATAAGTTGGAACTAAATTATTAGTCTTGATAAGTTAACTTAATATTTAATTTTTCCAATGTAGTAACAGTAAATTTTTCAAAGGATGTGGGTGCTATGGAGCAATGTGAATAGCTTGATTTTCCATAGGAAATCCTACATATATTTGTTAACTATCAATTTAGGTTGGCATATTGGGGTTTCGACCAAAAGAAACTTTGTATCTCTCATTAGTGAATCCAAGTGGGTGGATAACTATAAATCTCCTGAGACTGAGAACAGGCCCATCAGCTCAAAAGGATGTCTCTTGATCAGCTGACTGTGTATTAGAGAATGTAGAGGATAGGGCTATAAGAAAAGCAGAGTGATAGGATAATGGTGGAGTGATGAAGGCTGGAGGACAGGTGTTATGTTATTAATGCTTTTCAGCCGGAAATAACCTGTTAGAGGATCTAATAGTCGGGCATCTTACCTACTCATACAAGGGGAGAAGTTTTCTTAGAATTTTAGAAAAATATGCTGTCAGAATTCTCTTTTGAGCCTTATTGGCAGACTTTTCATAAATAAGCTAGATGAGGAATATATCCATGGACGAGCAAAGTGGTTTTATTGCAGGACAATTTTGCATTAATAACATATTAGTCCAAAGGCAATGTGCATTAGGAGAAGCTGATGACCTGTCTAAGGAAAACTGGGGTTAGTGAGATGCACATTAGTATTGTCCAACATCACTATAGTAACAGACTCCACCTGGTCAAGTTTGGTAAGTGGTTATTGGAAGCTTTTCCTTCAGCAAAAGGACTAAAGTAGAGAAGCTGTCTGACCACTATATTATTCAAAACTGATTTGGATCACATTGTACAATTATAGAGTGAACAATACAAAGTCATGAGGGAGAGGCCATTGAGGGTAATATGTTGTATTCCCATTGATAAGGTGGTTAATTACCCCAAGCGAGAGCATAATAATATATTATAGGACCTCATTAATGAGAATAAAAAAAGTAGATTAAGCCATTTTTAGTGCAAGGGAACAGAATAAAAATTCTAACTGTCCTAGCAAGGACTCAAACCCGGATCTCCTGCTATCCGGGCTGGTGCATTTACCAATTATGCTACTGGGACCAGTCTGATAAGTAAATTCCCCGCACTAGTGTCAAGAGTCTAAAGGAGGTAAATGCACCGGCCCGGATAGCAGGAGATCCAGGTTGGAGTCCTGGCTGGGACAGTTAGATTTTTTATTCTGTTCCCTTGCACTAAAATTAGTAAAATTTATGTGGGATTAAATACCACAAAAAAAATATTTATAAAAGTAGATTAAGTTAACAAGATCTGAAATAAAATTAGTCAAGGAAGGAAAGTTCAAGAGTATACCTCCGAGAATTGCCAAGAGGAAATTACATTGATATGTTAATATGTAATTAATAGACCTGAGTATGTGGCTCAGGAAATTGGTTGATTGGGATCAATCAACCAGGAAGGTATGGCTGAGAAAGATCATGACAGACTTGCAGAATTGATGTTTGCTCGGGATTTATAGAAGATGACTGGTTTAATAGAAACTGATGGACTATGACTCTGTTATAAGACAGCCCAAGCAGAGAAACCTTTGTGAAGTAAAAATAAGATGAGGAAAGGTTAGTCAGGGATTCAGTTTAGGAAGATAGAAATCCCTGACTAACCTCTCCTCATAAAGCTCAACGGTCAACTGGCTACCTCCAAATTAAAAATAAATAAATGTTGCCATCTACCTATTGGCAAATAAGAGCACTAAAAAAATCTACTTACAAAAGTGGGGGAATCCACATGAGAAAAACTAGCAATATAAGTTATATCAAAACTTTATTCTCAGATACACAAATAGTGGAAAAATATTGTTTTCTATTTAGAAATCTGGTATTTAACCAAGCAGTTTCAATTATATTTCTTTAACTAGTAACATCAACTACATTCTTTCCTTAAAATGACTCATCACTTGTGTTTTTTCTTCAATTCTGATTAAATCCATTATCAACTTTCAAGATAAAGGAGCAAGAAAACATTTCAAAAGAGGTCCATTCAAAGAAAAATTAATTCTACTTTAATAAAATGAATGGTTACAAATAAAGAGAGAAAAATTACATTTTTATCTAAAATGTATTAAAGGTAAATAATGTCAATCATATACATAATCGATACTGTGGTACCAAAAATTCAAAGTATAATTCTTTACTCTTATAATCCTTATAAGGAACCAAAATTTTAAGGAATAACTTATAATATCTAAATATATTTTTCTTGGCTCTTGATTAAATTCTCAAAAGACTATAATAATTGGAAATACAGTGAAATAGTGAATTATTTGAAAACACTTACTAAAACTATTTGGAGAAATGGGCAATCTCATACCAACTTGCACGCGCACGTACCCATGCACATATACATATAATAAATGATCGTTATAGGGAAATTTGAAGAAGCGAAAGGTCTTAAAGTGTCTAATTCTAGTTGATGAGTACATCAATAGTTAAGGTAGAAGTCAGAAAGGTTTTAAGAAAAAAAAGTTTCATGAAAAAAAATAATAAGAATTTATTCTTCAATGTTAAGATTTCAGCTAGCAAATCACTCCTAGTCATGATGACTAGCTCTGAAATGAACTCCATTTAGAAACTAAGTATTAAAGAAACATTTGTTAATTTTTTCAAACAATCCTTTCTGAATAAAAAATGAACTATTGATGTACTTATACAAACATAATGGTCTTTATCAGTCTCACAATTGTTAACAAATTTGGTTTTATATTTGATGTGTATTAACACTTTGTGTAATACAGAGTTTTTATTAATTAGTGTAAACCCATTTTCCCTTCAAGATAGCTTGTTTAGGATACCAAGACTACTTTTAAATCTTATGGTTCATACATTTTTCTCTCAAGATCATAATAAGAATCTGTGTTAGATTCCTCAGTAAAGATGTATAAACTCCCCAAGTAAAACCAAAATAAAGTTAATTTCAAACAACAAGAATCCTTCTTTGAGGGGATCAAGGTAGAGAATCACACTTCACAATGAAAGGTAACATCAAGTCAGGATGAAGTATTCACTATACTATATATAGTATATAGTATAGTATCTCCCTCTCCCTCTATTCAGATCAGTTTTCCATACTTCTTGACAAACTCATACCAAAAAATGCCTACTGACATAATGTATTTTTATACTCAAAAGGAGAGTTTGTTGACAGTAGATATTATTCTAAGATGATTTTAGTTGGGGTTCGGTCGAGGTAGATCCAAAAAAACACAAATTAAAAAAAATTTATTTTTTAATGAAGGATTATCTGCCAACGTTTCGGCTTACATTGTAAGCCATCTTCAGGGCTGTAGAAATACAAGAAATGTAAGCCGAAATGTTGCCAGATAAACCTTCATTAAAAAATACATTTTTTTAATTTGTGTTTTTTTGTATTTCTATACTTATTTTGCTCCCAAAAATATCAAAAATATTAATTTAATAAACTAAAAAAAATTATTAATGCTACTTAAAATAATTTAAAAATGTCTTCTTGATAGGTAAATATCAATTACCAATTGAATAAATATATGATTAGCGTACACTCGTTGTATAACTGACTAATAAAGTGTTAGATTTTTTTCTTCTTTTTTTTGGTGTTCGGATATTTGTAGAAAAAGACACGATCATTAGAAATATAATTCTTCTATTATCATTTTGGGTTATAAAGTAAGTTTTTATTCTGATAAAAACTTACTTTATAGCCCAAAATGATAATAAAAGATTAATATCTCAAGCCCTGGCTTGAGATGACAAAGAGCTACATTGTCACCCATTAACAACATACCATACGTGAGAGTGCAAACCCTCAGCCCCTAACAATATACCCCTTACAGTATAATATAAGCCACTCTTTGACATCAATATAGGCCATGATGATAGCTTACAAGATATCCTGAAACATTGCCACAAGAAAATAAAAATTTCTAACTATTTTAAAGAGCTATATTTTTCTGAATAAGTAGTACTGAACCCTGATAAAAAAAAAGTTCTTTAATAATAATTACACGGTCGACTAACTTCATCAGCATATATTCTTGGTAAAAGCAAGCCAAAATGTGATCATTAAATGTCACTAAAATTAATAAGTTAAAGCAAACAGTATCATGCAAATTTGGAAATTTGATTAAAGATAGCATTCAACTAAGCTGAGTTAACTACACAGCACTTCTAGAGGAGAGGAGATAATGAGAACAAGAAAGCACATTAAAAAAAAAAAAATAAAATAAAAAAAAAGGAAATTGAATAAGGAGAGAAGTGAGAAATGAGAAGAGGATATTAAGACGTACCAACTCTACTGTGTATAGTATCTCCCTCTGCTTGTTCAGCTCTTGCATATACATCTAAAAAAATAGAGTTTTATATAAGGAAAACCAATGAGCCCACTAATTCCTTAATTTTGAAGTTATGCTCAAAATTTTTAAGTCGGACTTTTTTTTTTTTTACAATTTTAAAAGGAGAAAAAACTACTTCAACAATTTAAGGACAAGTCATAAAATAGTAGAGAAAATGGGAATGACGAGGACTGTACACAAATATGTTTGGAATTTATTTACTAACAAATGGTGATATTAAAGAAAAATTTCAGCTTAATTAAAAATAAACCTTATTTTAAAACAAAAGGAAGTTAAAGCATATTCATTGATTAAGTATATTTTTTTTTAAAATAATAAGTAAATAAGGACAACACTACATTAATACAACATATAATTAAATATTATTCGAATACATCAATTTTATGAGTAATTTAATATAACAGGGGTCAAAATGAAGCGCTTAAGATTGACAAAATAAAAATTTTATTTGTGTTCTAAATTTAAATAATTTCCAGTTTCATAATTCAAAATTAAGATATTGATAATGTAAATATTCTGCACAAATCTAAGTCTATCCTTGTTTTAAAACATTATTATTTCAATGCATTAATTATACCATAATTTATAGCTTTTTCAAATTGTAAGATTGAAATCCAGATTTAACGGTTATTTGAGATACAATGAATTATGGGAATATCTAAATAACAAATAATGGGCTTGCAGTCATTTAGATATCTACACTCTGGTAATGAGTATTTCGAGGTCCCTAGTAACTTATGCAAAACAAAATCAGTACAAACAAATTATACTTAATAGTAAACAAGTAATTTCTTAATTTTATTTCCTAAATCCACATTTTTTACTTCAGTATATTAAAATTATTCTAAAGCACAAGTGAAAATAATATTTAATAGAGTCGAAGAATTCCAAAATAAACCAAATTTGGTTCCTGCCATACCTCTTGGTATAATGGATTACAAAGAAGAGAAGGTAACACGCACCAACACATAAGTTATCTCAGTTTTTCCCAGTTCAAACAAGATTAGGAATCCATCTTGCCCATTAGTATGAGAGAACAGCATAAGTTGAGGGTATGAAAAGAATATGGCAAAAATAAAATACAGACTCAGGTTAAATAATGAAAAAAGCCATTTTATTATGGACTATTTAAGGAAATAAAAATAGAGAAGTATTCATTTGATATTTCATTTAATTGTATTCCCAAAATAAACAGAGTTTATTTAGCATAAAAATATATTCTTTGGGAAAGAAAGAACTACTGAAATAAAAGAACTATTTCTTCCTTTAACAAGTGGGAGGGCCCAAGACTAGGAATACAACACTGTAGAAGAAGAGAAGATTAAAATTAATTAATTAGATTCACATTAACTGAACTGTTTTCATTTAACACATTAAAATTTAATAAATAAACTTAACAGCCATGTTAGCTTTTAATTGAGTAATAATTCTCTTGGAGGCATATAAGCATGACACCGAAAAGCCTATATTTTTTAACAAATCTTTTTCATAAATTAATTAAGTCCAAACATTGAGAGTAGTTTTAATTATAAATTTCTTGGATTAACTAGCAAATATTATTTCTGAGAAGGCTCAAAATAGTAACTAAATAAAGCATATTATTCTTATAATTGAATGTTGGCAAGTTTATATGGCTTGTTGACTGCTAAATTCTTAATATAAAAAGTAATAACTTCCAATAAATATAAAGTAAATTAAACAAGAAAAATCTACAGGTAGTGAAATAAGTAAACCAACCCCGACATATTTAAAACAATCCCACACATACATAGTGATAAAAAGATAATCAAATCTTTACTACTGAGCAACAAAAACACAAATCAAGTTATATTTTTGAAAGCAAAATTACCTGTTCTTTCATGATTGCGGCTTGTTGCCGCTTCAATTCTCTTTCCTGAAAAAAAAAAAAGTAATTATAAACTCNTTATAATTTTATAATAATAAATTAAACTAAGAACAAATAAAGGACTATAAAAAGGATCTAGAAATAAAATCCTGGCCTAGAAAATCTAACTGAAGTTGAAAATTCAAGACAAAATAATACCAGGTATAATTTAAAGAAACTTAATATTAAAGATTAAAAAAAAAATTATTATTTTCTTTTTGAATGTAGGGGAAAACTTAACATACTTGGCAATTTATTTTCATTGAGCGCTAATAATTCATCAAGGAATTGTACAGGACTTTTGTCTAACTGTAGCATATCGCTTTTTATGTACTTTTTTTTCTTTTCAAAGAAGTACAAAAAACTATCCTCAATGAGTTTATACACATAGTTTGAATTCACATAAAATTGGGGAATATATGTATGGATGTATGTATATACGCGATGTGTGGCTATTAAATCTATTGCTGTAAAATATTTTATTTTAAATTTATACATATTTAGCTTCAATATACACCCATCCTCTATCCTTAAAGCACCATGCAAATTTTCTATGTTCGAAACAGTGCTTGTAGTCTTATTCTGTGAGCTCATGCATGACGCGCACCGCTTTTTCTTTCACAGTCTCAACAGACTTAAATCTTGTTCCTTTTAATGCAAATTTGACCTTGGGGAACGGATAAAAGTCACATGATGCCAGGTCAGGCAAATAAGGCGGATGGTCTAAAACTGGGATGATGTACTTGGCTATAGAAAATATCTTGACTGACAATGGATTGTAAGCCCGTGGGTTGTCTTGATGGAGAACCCATGACTTGTTTGGCAACAATTCGGATCGTTTTTTCCTTACTCTTTCACGGAGTTGAGCAAGCACCTTGCGGTAGTAATGTTGATTAATAGTTTGACCTTCAGTAACCCAGTGAAGGTACACAATCTCATGAATGTAAAAAAAAACTATCATCATTGCTTTGAATTTCGATATGCTCATTCAAGCTTGTTTAGGTTTCGATGAGGTTGGACCCTTCTAAAGCCTGATTGACATTTTGTTGCAGGACCATATGTGAAAAACCAAAATTTGTCACATGTCATAACTCTTTTCATGAAGTTCGGGTCATTTGAGATGGCTTCTACCAGGTATGCAAGTTTAAAATGTCGTTTTAATTCCAATAGAATGCGCTCTTAGCCTATTGAAGGATTTGCTTATCTCTAAATGCTATTTTGTTTGTTAGTCATTTGTTTACAAAAGTCAGTTGTTTTTAAGTCGTTTACGTGGACGTATCATACCTTTCTTTGGTGTTAAAAATGTCTAATTTTAAGCCAAATAAAGAGCATTTGCGGCATGTCATGATTTTCTTATTTAATCAAAAGAAAAAGGCATCTGAATGTCATCGAATTTTTGTTGAGACTTATGGCGATCTTGCTCCAACCGTCAAGACATGTGAACGTTGGTTTCAACGTTTCAAACGTGGTGATTTTGATGTTACTGATCAAAAACGAGAAAATCGACCAAATCGACTACGAGCTTCTCAAGCCCGGCGAAACAGTCAATACCGAGCGCTACCGACAACAAATGATCAATTTGAGTCACGCATTGATCGAAAAACGCCCAGAATGGGCTCACAGGCACGCCAAAGTCATTCTTCAGCATGATAACGCTCCTGCACATTCAGCCAGATTGACTAAGGAAACGATTTCTTCGCTTGGTTGGGAACTCCTACCCCACCCGCCGTATTCACCTGACCTGGCGCCTTCTGATTATCACCTCTTCTCATCGATGGGACACTCATTGGCGGAGCAACACTTCAACAATTTCGAAAACGTACGAAAATGGCTCGATGAATGGATTTCAAATAAAGATGAAGCATTCTTTTGGAATGGTATCCATATATTGCCCGAGAGATGGACAAAATGTGTAGAAAGCGAGGGCCAGTACTTTGAATAAAATATATTATACTTTTTTTTAAATTACTGTGTATATATTTTAAGAAATAAACGACATTTTAAACTTGCATACCTGGTACAGTGCAGTATACATTTTACACAAGCTTCTTTCTGTTAGATTGCGAGAATTTTAGGCAACACTTTTTGCATGTTCAAATTGTTATGCGAAATTTGCCTTATGCATTCTATGTTAATTCCAACAGCTTCAGCAATCTCATGAATTGTTATCAGTCAGATCAAACCAGATTAACTACCTTTTCAATATTTTCATCCATTTTGACGTGAAAGTGCGACCCAGGCGGTCATTATCTCCTCATCTCCAATGTCTTCTTGGCCACCTTGGAAATGCTTATGCTATTCAAAAACTCGCGCATGTGAGATAAACATTCATGACCATAAAGTTCCTTTAATAAACGATAAGTTTCAGTAGGGGTTTTATCTAATTTCATGTGAAATTTCACGTAAATTTGCTATTACAAATATCATGTTTTTGGCAAAACGAAACGAAAACCTCTTACATAAGCAAAGGTTATGGCCTGACTGGGAGGCGCTGCAATCGAAAGAGAAGACTTTACACTGCACAGCTGTCGGGTGTTCGGAATTAGTGCTTGCTTAGTTCTTCTGTAGTAGCATCAGCCTCGTTATTTAATAGCCACACTTAGTGTGTGTGTGTATAGATATAAACTATTTTATTTTAAATTCTCACAAATGTGTGAGTGTATATACACACTAATAAATTTCAAAATGATAATGTGAAATTTTTACTTTGAGCAGATTTCCCCCAAAATTATAACACTATACACATTGGTATCAAGAAACAACTTTTAAAAGATGAATTAAATTCTTCACTGATCTTAAATAAGGGACCATGTGGTCCATTAAAAATCTAATATACATAAATAAATGTAAAATATATTATACATGAAATACAGAGACACACATGAACATAAAGACACATATATACATATTTGGCTGTATGCAATTAAGTATATATTTGGCTCCAATATATTCTATGCAATTTTGTTCTCTAGCAACCACAATTTCTTTTAATCAGTATCAGTAATTGGCTGAAATCAGATGAAAGGGGAGGGAGTTTTAAGGAAGATTAAATTGAATAACCATTAATATCACTGGTTTTAATAAAAGGGTTATAAAAATTTACATGATAAGAGTAAAATATAACACTAACATTCTCTTTTATGTAAGAAAAATAATAAGGAAGATTTGGAAGTAAATTTGCAACAGAAGAGAGACTTATCAGGATTTTTGTCTCAGTAGTTGAAGAATTAAAAACTAATTTTTCCTGACTTACTCCTAATCAGAAACCAAGAGGGCTTCATACTTCTTGACTGGTACACTAAACCTACACACTCCGGACGCCTCCTACATTAACTCCTCACCACACTCTTACACTTATCATCAAAAAATAAATGTTGCAAAAAATCTCTTTTCCAGAACCCTTAACCTCTCCGACAATATATTCCACGGCAAAAACATTAAACGCATAACCGAAATTATTAACAATAATGGCTTCCGACAACACATAATACACAGACACATCAATAAATTTTATTTTATAAATATTTTATTTGGTTGTGGTTTTTTTATCCCACATAAATTTTAAACAATTAATGAGAGGGAATAGAATAAAAAAATAGTGTAGAGGGAATTTAATGAGATATCTAGCTAGTCCTTGTGGTGTAATGGCTTAACACACCAGCCCGGATAGCAGGAGATCCAGGTTCGATTCCTGGCTGGGACAGATAGATTTTTTTATTCTATTCCCTCTCATTAATTGTTCAATAAAATTTATGATTCTCCTTCCACTCCAATTCCACCTAGTGATACCCCAATGTTCCATTCCCCACCTTATATTCCCATTCTATCAGAAAAAAACATTAAACCTAAAATTAATACCTTCCCCAAACTGTGCATAGGCTTCTCTAAAAACAATAAACTTATACACTTAACTAGGAAATGACCCCATTCCCCATACTGAAAGATGTAAGGTCATTTTCAAAATCCCCTGTGCCAAAATTGTACCGCAGCATATATAGAGTAAACAAAGAACCACATAAAAAGAAGAATCAGCAACAGCAACCATCAACACATATTAAAAATAAAAAAACCACTATTGCTCTTTCAAAACACTCTACTAGTGACTAACTGAATCCAACCTTGAGGAACAACTTTTAGCTGAGTCTATTTGCATACATTTAGAGCAAAACCCCACCAATGAAAAAACAGACAAAAACTATATTTCTTCCACAAACAGTAATATTTTTTTTAAATCTCCATATGACCAACTCATAGTATACTTTTTTTTCCTCCTCCTTCCCTACAGTGATATATTCATGAACCTCAAGCCATCTAATCCTTCTTATCTACTTCTGGTTCTTGTTCCCTTCTACAACTCTCAAATAAAATTTTTAAAAACAGATCAGTCAGGATGTAAACACTGTTGAGCACAAGTCTCTCTTCTCCCCATCGCCCTATTTGGATGGCTCTCTTAGAATATTATAAATAACTTTTTTTTCTCACCAATATTTTCATTTATTTATTCTATATTAGATTATGACATATAGACATGTTTCTATATTATTTTTATATGTTTCTTATAGATATTCAGCTCTGATGAAGGCCTGAAATTCATGCTGAAACATTGGCCAAAATAAAAACTTTTTGAAGAAGGAGAGTTTTTTTGACCGTACACATTATTATTAGATGATTTTAGTTGGGGTTCTGTCAAGGTAGATCCAAAAGAAATACAAATTTAAAAAATGTATTTTTTTAAAAGATTATCTGCCAACATTTCGGCTTACATTGTAAGCCATCTTCAGGGTTATCATGAAGGCGAGAGAGGACGTCCTGTCCATAAGTTCACATTTCCATGACATGGAAACCTTTTAAAAAAATAATTGAATAAATTAAAACAGTAATTTACAATGTAAGCCGAAATGTTGACAGATAATCTTTTTAAAAAATACATTTTTTAAATTTGTATTTTTTTTGGATCTGCCTTGACCGAACCCCAACTAAAATCATCTAATAAAAACTTTTTGGTTATAAATTAGTTTTTAATTCTTCAACTACCAAGATAGAATTTTATCTTAAACTATAAGTAGAACAGTTGAATGGAGTCCTTTATCTCTCCCCTACTAGTCAGCCAAAAGTATACTTTAGTAACATTGAAGTTTTTTTTCCTTGCCCTTCTCAATTTTTAAGATAAAATTAGTCATATACTCTTATTAAACTATAATCCATCTTTATTAAAACAAAGGAAATCTGTATTAATGAGATGGAATATTTCTTAAATACATTGGAAGGTTGTATTTTTTTTTTAGGCAGAATTCTCTAAAAGAAATCAGGCCCTTCACGTTAGCACCATTGTACAATTTTTGAAACAATATTTCTTTAATTTCTACTATGATCAAAACAGAAAGTGAGTCCTCATCTACAAAATATTTTGTTTTGGAGAAGAAAAGTTTTTACCAATGAGAAATACAAATAATATAGAAATTTAAAAAAATAATAAACATTTTGAGTTTAAATGAAGAGTTTTTGTCCGCTTTGTCCGTGGAGATTATTAATAAAGAATTTGTTGGGATTCAGTAAAAAGGTTGTGTCCTATGACTCACAATGCTTTCAGGTTCTCTTTAATATCTTGAAGCAATCACCTTTAATATTAGCCTTCTCCTCTTTTGCTGATTACAGAACCATACAATAGTTTACTCGGCATTTTGCCACGAGGCATTCTTATTACATGAGCAAGCCACTCTAGACAGATCTCTTAGTTAAACTGGGCCAAATTTGCATCTTCCTACAAGGATGTTCAGTTACTTTAGAATCTTAATATGTTAAGGCCAGTATCAAAAACATAATTAAATATTGTTCCAAGCATCAAGTATATGCTCAATTACTTTGAGGTTATTTGTCATAATGGGATGCAGAGCCAGCCAATATGTTCACTCTGTAAAATATGAACCGTAATTAAAGTTTTGCATAATTGCAGGCCAGTATTTCTTGATAGCATTGTACTTTTAAAAACATACGTGCAAAATATGTCCAGTTGGGTACCATAATTCTTCACTTTATTTCATTTTAATACTTATTTTCTTCACTGATTTTTGAGTACATAAGAAACTTTTTACCTTGTCCAATGAACCGTTGTCGAATGAAACACTACTATAACTTGAGCTAATATTCATTTATTTTGCCTTATTTTTATTTGTATTTTACAGAATCATATTTTTTACTTTTGTTATTTAGTCTACAAAAAGACTCTTTAAAAGAAATATTCCCAAACATGAGACATGATCATCTGTATATACATTCATCATTGAATGGGAAAAAATCAAGCAACCAGAGCTGTGTGCTGCAAAAAGAACTATGACACCTTCTATAGTGTGCCATGGGTTGCTAGTCAATACATTTTTAACAGGTGGTTCACCTCTGAACTGGACTGTTTTATTTTTTAGTCAACTCTATGTATTTACACATCAAATTGATTAATCTTATGAGCTTAATGATGTTTCAATGAGAAACATTAAATTATAATACATCCTCACTTAATTTCTGTCTGTAAAACGTTCAATGGTGAATATTAAAATCAATTTTGTTACCAGCATTTTTGGAGTATTTACCATAGAATAAAAATCTGCCACATGCCACTGTAAGATTCAACGACAATTGCTTCAATGAAGCTTTTCAATCCTTTTTATAGATTAGACTTATGAGGCTAGTTCTCCATGATTAGGGCATTATTTATTTTTTCGTAAGACTAAAATGAGGGAGTACAGTTGTCCTTGTATGATAACACATCAATAAAAAACTAGCAAAAATTATTTTGTTTATCATAATATATAACTACTATGGGAAGTTCTTAGTAGAATCTTAGGCAGTACTTTAAGAAAAATTAGGTTACCACAGAATGCTGCTCCCGGGGAAATGTTTAAGCAAGCCAAATTTTAGGTCTACTGAGTCCTTTTATTTTATAAGTATAAGCATTTTTACAAAACTATAGCTATATCAAATTCTGGAAGATTTTTTCTTTCTTTGCATACATCCTGCTTATTTTCATCACTTAGACTATTATATTTCATGATCTTTATCCATTTTTTTCCTCTCAAAAATAATGAAAAATTACAATTTTAAATTATAGTCTTCTAAAACCAACCTCCAATGGTTAGTAGGAAGAAGCTCATATATTGAATTTGGTTTCTTTATTTGAAAATTTTGGTTGCTAGAAGCAAACAATTATATGTGTATATATATATGTTTAGATTATGTATATTTATATTACATATTGAGTTTTTAACACCCTGAAAGAAGAATCAAAGAGAAATATTTC
Organism: Oncopeltus fasciatus; assembly: GCA_000696205.2. Classification (NCBI taxonomy): domain Eukaryota; kingdom Metazoa; phylum Arthropoda; class Insecta; order Hemiptera; family Lygaeidae; genus Oncopeltus; species Oncopeltus fasciatus. The sequence continues at coordinate 409,433 of KZ807008.1, forward strand.
AAAGATCGAATGAGATAATGAGACATGTGAACAGCATGAATTTCCTTGAGAGAAATCTGCTAAATGCAAGCCAATTATTTCATTATCAGGGTGTGATACACAATTCAGCACCCTAATTTGCTCTACACTGAATTTGAGATTAGTTCTTGAATTATATAAATATAATTAAATGGAATAAGATGAAGTTATTATACTCAGTGTGCAACTTCATCAACTTGAATAAAGACATGTTATCCTCATCAATGGTAGAAAACTACTTGGAAAATTCAAAAATGTTTTTTTAATATTTTGAGTGAATGAAATTTCAAATTAATTTTCCCTCAGATGTAAAAAACTGGATTCAATTTAAGTACATTACAAAACATTAAGAAAATCCAAGAATTTCATCCAAGATCATTTGCACATTTTTATATAGTCTTATTTTTTTACTATTTACCTAAGATCATTACCATAAAATCAGCAAAAATCAAATGAACAATGGACCATGACATTGGATATAGCCTTGTATTTATCAGTGTTAAAACCCTATATGTAAGTAGATTTTTCTCTTTCTGTAATTCAAAGGTAAAAATTTACCCTATCCTATGTTAATTCAAAATTACAAATTTTATACAAACAATATCAAAATCAAAGGATATTATTTTATGCTAACCTAACATATATAGCTAAATGCTATTTTTTTTTCACCGATTTCGATTAAGAGCTAAAATGCATAAAAAAATAACATACAAATAAATAATTAAATTTTTCATTTTGTTACATAAATGCACCAATAAATTTCTTTTCACAAATGATTAATTTTAAACTTAAAAAAAAAAAAAATTAGAAAACTTTATTAACACTCATCAGGAAGTCAATGAAATGTGTCATACTATGCAATAAGTTCAATATAGTTGAAATAGATCAAAGATAAATAATGGCTCCTTATCATAAATATGAATGTTAAAAAACTTATGCTAAGTATTAAAAGAATCCTACAAAAGCATTATAGTAGACATGAACTTACAATTATAAAACAAGATGAGAGCCCAATTTTCACATCAGGCTAGAAAGAAATTAACAATAACACTTTGCAAGCCATAGAATAATTTCGTGGTTCTTTCCCAAAGCAAATCATGCTATGAAAAGCTTAAATCAGATAATTAAATAACGGAATGTTGGATAGAATAGAAGAAAAGAAAAAAGCATTATAAAATTATTTTAAAGAAAAACTTCTTTTAGAATATTATTTTTAACACTAAATATCAGAAAACTGCAAACGAAAATTAACTTAACCCAATATTTTTAGTTGATGTTGTCATTGACAATGGTTACATTTCAAATAGAAGCACATGCAAAGTATATCTAAATATTCATTTTATTTGTAAACCAATCAAAAACAATAATTCTTCATTTAAAAATTTTTAATTTTTAAACAGATTATTAAATATTGATTTTGCCACAATTGATAAAATAAATAAAATTATATGAGAGATAAACCAGTAAAGTAAATATTCAGCCAACACACATTCAATGCAATCAATGACAAATAAAAATGCATAGTACAAAGTTATTTTTTAATTACTTATGAACAGGGGTACATTAACTAAACTAACCTGCTGTTTACGTTGCTGGCCTTCTAACCTTTGTCGTTCCAGTTCCTCCTGCTTTTTCTTGCGAGCCTTTACATGCAGACACAAAACAATGAACATATAACTAATAATAAATAAAGTAATTAATGATGTCAATTCTAATAAAGCAAACAAAAATGTTAAAATTTAACAGCCAATAAAGTTATTACCTATTTGTTTTTCTCTTAAGCTATTGTGAAAAACTACATTACAGGAAAAAAAATAAAACTCCAGTTAGTAAGCCGATGTTCTAGAGGTTATGGCGTCCAGTCAGCTCGGCAAAGTCCATTTTGTAGTAAAACAAAAGCATTTTCACATTTTCAAATAAACAAGATCTATTTAAAAAAATTACAAAAAATACACAAGTAAAGCAGTCATGCAATTCTTAGAGGAGACAGTACTGAACATGCTGGCATTCTACATCACACTGGTTAATGGATTACATAAGAACAACAGCCAAGAGCTAAAACCTATCATCATTCAACCGAAACTCAAGTGTTAAATATTGCACTGGAGGGGTCAATGAGTAGGCAAAGGAAAGTGAAAACAGCCTTTTATTTAAAAAGGGTGTTCCCTCAGAGACAAAGAAAGAGTGATGCAGGATTACGATGCTGAGGGAAGGAACCTAGAACCGCCACGGCACTTTGGCAAATGCTCTTCATGCTTCGTCTACTCGACACTCTAACCTCATTTTGAGGGTGCCCAAATGAACATAACAAGCTTATATAACAAAATTTACAGATTTATAATGTAATAAATTTAATGCCTCAACCCAGTAGTAATCTGAACTGGAACTGGTCACATTTTAATAAGCGCATTAATGTATAGTATTTGTTAAATTAAAATCTTTTTTAAACTTTACCCATAAACTTATAAAAATTTAAATAGTCTACGAATGCAGTATATTGGCTTTTGATTTCTATTTTACAAGTTATTATGATTTTCTCTTTTATAAGTTTATCATGAAATTTAAAAAATGGTTCAGAAGTTACTAAATGTTATAATATAAAATAAATTTCAGATTAATTTAAGAATTATTTTCTTGTCTCATAAGAAATTTATATGTTTTCTGAAAAATTACTAGTATTTCCATTATAATAACATTAATAATTAGAGAGTGGCATGTATGCTAATAGATTAAGTTAAGATGAAGCTGAGGATCTAAATTTAGCAATAAGACTAAGGAAAAGTACCATACCAAGCAAGGGCATCAATTTATTATTTTATTATCATGTCATGTTAATGTTTTAATTTTCTTTTTTATAAACACATACACACACACAAATTTTTTATAAAACTTCAAAAATTTTAAGATATTTTAATTAATCCCATGAAAGAAAAATAAAGGTTTTTTTTCTTTTATAAATATATTTGATCGACTTTCACTTTTGTGATAAANATATAAAATTTAATTCATTGTGCTTTGATACAGTCAGGTATCAGTCTGTTTGCTGGTTTTATTATTCCGGATAATCTCTAATCTCACTGAATAGATTAAATGAAATTTTGCAAATGAATTTTATTATTGAAGTTGTGAATGCTGTACTCTCCACAGCGTGTACAAGTTAATTGGATTAACTATTAAGATTAATTTAGAAAATTATTAGTCCAATGAAATTTTACTACACACACGGATATAATAGTAACTCTCTCTCTCCCACTCTCTCTCTCTCTCTATCTCTTTCTTTCTGACTCATCTACGCACATTATGACCATCTTCAGATGAGCTGAAACTTGATAAATAAGCAGAATATGGTGACAGATCAACCCATATTTTGATTTGGGATAAAAATTTCAAGCATCAAATATTTATACCTTAAATTGTGGCTAGAAGAAAGAACACGGGTTTGAAGAAAACTTTGGACCCTATCAAGAAATGGACCATATCACGAATTAGGAATTTACAGATCTACAACTTTGCCTATATGGCTTTTTTGGCCTATCAGTATCCCTTATAACACTTGCACTAAAAATTATTTTTATGAAAAACAACTTAATTACATTTTTTTTTCAGCCCTTAACATTAAAAAAAACTGTCAAGTATTAATTCTCGACCTCTGGAATTACTTTTATATTAATAATTGTATAGTGTAAATTCACCGATATATTTAAAATAAGAAAGAGTATAGATTTTACCAAACCAAAATAAAACCCTACATAACAATACATGCATCCCCTTACCTCACCCCCACCCACATGTTAAATCCCTCACCCTTTCTCTGCTAAATATATTTTTAAAAAAGACGCAAAAGACTTACTTGATTAAGGGAAGATAAAAACCCTATCCACGCTATCCTTACTAAATGAAAATCCCTAACCTCATCCAATTTAGACCAGTAACAGTAAGAATTCCTATTATAGTAAAAGCCTACACCTTGATAATATGGCCTACCTAATCTGAGTCATACAAAAAATGAGAAAATATTGAAAAATGAAACCACTTTTTTTTGGTTACTTATTTTCTTTTTCCCATTCAGTAATTTTTCTTTTAGCAAATTTCCCTGAAAGGAAATGAAGTCCCTATCTAATACAATTTTCATCTTAATTGAACTTATGAAATCTGCATAATTTTTACCTCCCTGGCACAAAAGTCTTTCTTAGATTTAAAACATGTTTTAGTCCTTGTTATTCACAATGCCTAAATTATAATGAACAAAAAACTTTTCTTTTTTTTTTGTCAACCTTTATTGGGGGTATTAACTGAGGAATGGTGGATTTTTTTATTTTATAAGCTGTCCTTAAAGTGAACATTTTCATTCAGAATAACACACATACTCACACACACACACACACTAACGTTCATATTCATATACATATGTATGTATGCATACACAAAAACTATGTTACACATAAAAGAAGAAAGGGAGTTGCAAAAAAAAAGTTGCTATGATAACTATGTACTTGACTGATAAAACAACTGTAAATTCTGCTTTACTTCCACTTAGTGAGGGAAATTTAAAAACAGAATATTCTCCACAATAAATAAAATGTTAATAAATAGCTAATGAATAATTCATAAAATTTTTTAAATTATTTTTTGAAAATCTGGTGGAAGAATGGATAAAAACTTAATTATTCAGCTTGGACACCCTCAAGGTTTTAATCTACGAAGGTTGTTTCGACGTATTTTCGTACCGAGCAGGCTCCAGGAGTAGGCATTACGTTGCCTCTTTGTTTCCAAATTGTTGCTACAGTTGAATTGGCCAGACCCAACTCTCGGCTAACGTCAGATTTGCTTTTCCCCGACTCAATCTCCCTAATAATCCTCCATTTTTCTTCACTTGTGAAAGCTAGCCTCTTTCGACCCTACACAAAAGAGATTTAACTTCAAACTTTTCCCTTGTAAAGAAGAAAAAGAGAGGACAAATAAAAAAGGAAAATTATATTACGCCCCTCAAGAACGGATGATTTAAAGTAACATTTAGTGAAAAATAATATTAAATAATTGACAGAAACATTTAAATTAAATTACTTTCAATTATACACCATAAGTAATTTTAGAAAATAATTACTTTTTTTGTAGAAGCAAATTAACAGTGAAAAGTTTCAGGGCTATAATGAAAATAAAGAAAAACTTTAATGATAGAGCTAATTGTGAATATACTAGTACACAAAGTATTGTGCAGCAAAAATTAAATGACCAATATATAAAAATATTACTCTAAAAAAAATTTTTTTAAAGGTTGTAAATATTATATGTGCATGGTGATAGAAAATTAATTAATCAAAAGTAATACATTTCAAATTGAAAAAGTAAATGAGTGAAAACAATAAATATTAAAACAATGAATATGGCCATCACCGAAATTTATTAACTAGGTAACAAAACAATTCATTCTAAGAAAGAAAACTACATGAATAAATGAAACAATTTTTTTAGTTAATCATCAAAACATACAAAATTTTATAAATAAGAACAAAAACATGCTTTACAAAAATATCTAACAAACCTCCAATAGTTGTTGGTTTCTTTGCTCTTTTTCTTTTCTGGCAGCTTCTTGTCTCTCAGTTCGCTCTTGCTCTTTAAGCAACCTGCAAAAATAGAAAAGAAAATTATAATCTATTTCCATTTCTTATTAACATGAATTTTCATAAATCCGTCATTAGACTAGCTTATACTTTCATCAAATACCAGAAAAAGGCTAGAAAAGGAGAGTTTGTTGACCGTAGATATTATTCTAAAATGATTTTAGTTGGGGTTCGGTCAAGGTAGATCCAAAAAACACAAATTTTAAAAAAATGTATTTTTTAATAAAGGATTATCTGCCAACATTTCGGCTTACATTGTAAGCCATCTTCAGGGCTATCATGAAGATGAGAGAGGACGTCCTGTCCCTAAGTTCACATTTCCATGACATCGAATTTCCTCATCACATTTCCTCTCTCATCTTCATGATAGCCCTGAAGATGGCTTACAATGTAAGCCGAAACGTTGGCAGACAATCCTTTATTACAAAATACATTTTTTTTAAATTTGTGTTTCTTGGATCTACCTTGACCGAACCCCAACTAAAATCATCTTAGAAAAAGGCTAGATTTCTTCAAACTAAACTTTATACTACCAAAATTATAATGTACTACATATTATAATTTGGAGAAACGATGTATAATAAAGTAAGAATTCATGAACATGGAAATATGGATTATAGTTGTTGAGCTCTTCCTATAAATTTTGAAAATTTTATTAATTTTTTAAATATACATTTTTACTAGCTAACCAATAAGCCAGAGAATTATTAAAAAATTGTTAAATAATGGGGGAGTGAAGACACAAACATCACAATATTTTTTGTTTTTACTAGCTAAGCAGCTTTCAGTTATCTGCTTGTTTGAATTTTATTAGGAGTTCAACATAGAATTAATTAATTAATAAGCCATCTAGTTACCTTTCAATAAACATTTAATTAATTGAATAATTCAATCATTTTTTTTTCCAAGCCTTTCAGGAATATTTTAAAAGTAAGTTGAACAATGAAAATTAATTCTGTAGAAATAAAAAATTAAAATAAATATTTCATAACAGGCTGCCTAGTAGAACTTGAGCTTCCTGTTGAATAAATTAAAAAATGTCAACTATATATTAATTTAAAATTAATAACCAAGTTAATAATATTTTCCCCCCAAAACAAAGCTAGGACATTAAAAAATATCACAAAATAATTACCGTAATTGTTCCTTTTGCCTAGCTGCCTCTTCTTTTGCCAATCGTCTGGCTTCTTTAGCGGCTAAAGCCATCCGGTCTCGCTCAAGTTTAGTTTGATCAAGAGCAGCCCTGTCAGTATAAATAAATTCTAAGCTACATTGGTATTTATAAATTAATCAAAAGCAAAAGAATATAGAGTTTTTTTCTTATACCTGTGCTGAGCCATGATTTCTTGCAATTTCCCTGCGAGAGTTTCTTCACTTAAACGTACTGGTTCTTTGCCTTCAACAGATTCTATGTAATCTCCAAGCAAAATGCGGCAGGAAAATGAAAAGTTATCTCGAGTTAATTCTGAGCCATGTTTTTCCAAAAACTGAAAGAGATGGGAAAAATATACACATGAATATAATATAATTAAAGTTGCAGTAACTAAAAAGCTCCTTTGTAGTAAAAAAATGTATCTAACAGGCTATTAATTCAAAATAAAGGTCAACAAATAATATTCTAAAAATGAAATTGAGAAATCCAGTTCAAAAGCAAAATAATTAAATCATATGATTTATCATGGTATATCAAAATTGGTATTGGTATATTGGTATAGTCATATTATTTTCAATAATTTATTAGTTATTATTAGTTTATCTTTAATAAACTAGAATACTTTGTCCAATGCAAAAATTTTCTTGTAACCCACGCAATGGAAGATTTTCCCATTTTTAGATATCTACTATAGATATTAAGTATTTGTATTAAGGTACAGTTGTATATGTCTGATTACGATCAAATTTATTTGCACATGGCAGTCAGACAAAAGCAATGGATAAAATGAAGTGTACTAGAAAATTGAAGACCCAATAAAAACTAAATTACATATTTTGGAGTGCAATATTAACCAAGAAACCTGAAAGAATTATTTACAATTGTTCAAACATTCTCTGCCCTAATTAATTTTGCACTAAATGATAATAACTTTATTTAAATGAATGTTAATGCATATATTTTTTTAATTAATAAATATTTATAAATTACATTTTGTTATTTAATATATTGTAATTTGATGATTTGATAATAACTGAAACATTAAACTAAAATAAAACAGAGTGTTCATGGGTTATTGTGATTATTGATTTTTTTAAAAGTTAAAACTCTTCTTCTTACAGAAATCAAAATTCTACATGTTATTATGCTAGACTCATTCTCAGGACTGAAATCATTTTCTCTCAGTTTCATCATTCCACTCAAAACCTGATAGATTGCACTTCAATCAAAATAAGAACTAAATTTATTAATATATTAATAGTGCTAAACAACTTAAATTCTTATTTTTAAAAAAATACCCTTGCTAAATCTCCAAGATGTCTGAAGGTACGTCCACATGGAGAAGTGTAAACAACTTCCCCTTTTACTCCACCTCTCCCAACACTCGTGATGAAAGTCTCCCTTTTCCAACCCTTTTCCAAAGCTTCTCTAAGTTTTCTTTCATCGATTATCTTTCTCCTTTTTCCAACAGGTACACCATCTAATGATTAAAAATAAATAATGTTTTTGTTTTTATAAATTAAATAATTAGTAACTCAGAAATTTGAAAATACATTGTGCTGCAGGAAAATTATGGGAGAAGCTTTGTTTGAAATCTGTTTATTTTAATAATGAAATGGTGAACACAATACAACTGAACAATGCAAAATACAGTATAAAAAATTATTTTGCACACCTTACAAATACATATTTATAGTGAAATAATAGATTAAAAATAAATTTAACTATTCAAAAATATAGCTAAATTTTAAAATTAACTGCCACAAAATTGAGAGCCATCTTTCAAAAATTTGGAATTAGAAATAAATAAAAATCATCGATTATAGAAAAAAATTAAATAAATAAAGTGCACATCCCAGAAATAGTCAAAAGTTTCTTGTGTAAACATCACTGTCTAGCTTAAAATATGCATTATAGTCAGAGATGGTCTTAGTAGTGTTTCACAACATTCAAGGCATCAAAAAAAAGTATGTCTCAGCTCATTTTTTCCCTTAATACTTATTTTTTTATTCATCCTTTGAAATTTTTCAAAAATAGAATTTTATTAATGGTATAAAATAGTGGCACTATTGAAAAAAAAATTAAGTTACTAGGTAGATTATAAGAAACTTTCAAACAATTATAAGAAAAGATATGATGGAACACCTCTGTTTCTGTAAAGAGGCACTAAAAATAGCACAGATTGTTTTTAGAAACAGTTAGTTGGATTTAAAATCCAACTGACTAATTCATGATTTCATAAGTGTATCCTAAAATCATATTTTATTTAGATATAAGATGAGAATAGTGAAAGAAAAAGGAAAGGGGAAAAGATAGAGATAAAACATGACATTTACTATGAGATGGAGAAATGAATAATCTAAAGACAACCATAAACGAAAATAATCAAATAGGGGGCTGTTTTGCAGCAGAAGGCAACCATTGACTCTGAATCCCACCTCTCATTATTGACTTTTAGCTTATGCAGGGACCTGCCTCTGTGGACATTATTCAAGTATTTGGCCTGTGAGAGGGTGGGCATGGTAGAATTAGGCCATCCAAACCTTCCAGGTAGAGTAAAAAGTGAAATATGGAGATTAGATCCCTAGCCCCACAGACAGCTTGGTCAATTAATGAATTACAACAATCGATTGTACATAGAAAGCTAACTGTTAATAAATCAATAAGAATGATTATTTAGTAGTTGAATCGAGAGTTAAACAAGGTTAAGTAAGCATCTTTAAGGAATTTGATTAGACAATCTATTGTATCTGGATTTTTCCCTAATACATTTTAAAGCTTGAAATGAGAATGAAGTGTTGTAATTTATTTGGAATAAAACCTGTACCCCTTCTCAGGACCATTTTGGCATATTATATATACTATTTACAAAACTAACACATTATATATGTTATTTACAAAAGGTTATTGGCTGAATAATTTTTTTAAACTGAAGTTAGGCAACCAAGAACAAAACATTACATTATTGATAGGAATACCATGTTCAGTGATTTGTCAATTGCTTTAAGAACTACTGTGTAAATACAGGACATTGTATGAAGCATGAATTGGTATGCTCAAGTGCTGCTCGCTCATTTTAGAGCCATCTGTATAAGAAACTGTAATGAGTGAATTTAATTTTTTAAATAATAAAATTAATTATGGTATAGAATACTACGTTAAATTTTCTACGAGGAATGCAAAGGGAGCCAGAAAACTCCCCTCACTTTACTCCAAGTCTAAACCCCCAAGTAAGACAAATATATCGTCTTATACTCGAAGGAACTAACACTGTCAGCTATTTGTTAGACTCTCATTTTTTCCTGATATTTCTTTTTTTTTAATAAAATTAATTATGGTATATAATCCCATGTTAAATTTTCTACAAGAAATGCAAAGGGAGCCAGAAAAAAAAATAAGAGGGTTTGATTTCCGGCTGATGTAGTAAGATTTTTTTTTTTTTTTTTTTTCTGGCTCTCTTTGTATTTCTTGTAATGAGAGAAGTTTTTGTAAAATGTTTTAAAACTCATTTAAGAATACACCAGGAAGGGTACTATGTTTTAAATCTTTAAGGAAAGCCAAGATACTTCTAGGACTAATTAGAGTCTAGTGCTTTATTATAGGGAAGTTGGACATTATGTTCATTAAGTATAAAATCAATCCTATTAAAGAACAAAGATCTGTGTTGTATAACTGAAGGAAGTAGCAGTTGGAAGGAGTTGGTATGTAATGTATGGTGAGGTTTGTCAAAAAAACTTGACATAGTAAGAACAATAGTCTGATTTCTCTGGCTTTGACACAACTTTGATCTGTGGGATTAGAAGTAATACAATAATTGAGGGAATTCTAAGGTTCTATAACTCGAGGAGGCATATGCTATAAAGCCATAACCGATTCTAAATCATATCTGTCTGCTTTTATGTCTACATCTTTTAATAACTAATATAATAATATAATATGTATAAGCATTTACTGTGCATGTAAAAAATATA
>KZ807008.1:421568-432823 GCA_000696205.2 Oncopeltus fasciatus
TATATATATATAAAATTTATTTATGTGAAAATAATTTAAGTAAATATGTTTTGCTTTTTTAATTCTTAAGTACACATATAAACCACATCTAGTTTATCAATTTTTTTTTCTCTTTCTTATTTTTGAATATATTTTATGACACTTTTAAATTCTTCTGGATCTTATTGAATAAGTTATAACTGGTAAATTATAAGAGAACACATACAAATTTCAATAATACTTAAATTATCAAAAACAAATTTATAATCAAATGTACTATAATTTAAAATATGAATTTTTAAACTGACAGAGAAAATTTCAATAATTAAGTCAAGATTAAGATTATAAACAATATGTTTATGGCAAAATAAACCTGAAAATAGAAAATAAGTAATAAAAGTTAAGTAAGTCAAATCTCATTAGGATAATTATATATCCAAAAGAAATTCTTCAATTTATGGCATGGAGTATAACAAATTAGCAAATAATCTTATAACTTTCTAAAGAAAATATGTACAAACCAGCAAAGGTTGAGCATGGTCAAGAACTGAATTAGGAGAACAAGAGAGGTTGTTTTCATCCCTGTCTTTATCCTTATGATCAATTAAAGGTTCTGAATTAAGAGAAGGGATGCGAGATGAGCCCCAACCCAAGCAATCTGGCACATTGCCTGGGTAGATACCTGAGCACTTAGCAAGAGCTGCAAGCTGTGCAATCTCCAGACCAGGTTTAATACCCAAAGCTCTGCTCTGGGCTAGGAGGGAGGCAACGGTATTCTTCTTTGGCTTGGATACCCCTCGCCCTAAATTACGGGGTCTGCCATCCTGAGAAAAAATAAATAAATAAAAATTTCTGAAGATTACTTGCTCAATAACAAGTAATAATTTACTTACTGCTCTTCTAAATATTTTAATTTTTCAGTTCCTTGTATAACAGCTTTGCTATGTGTAAACAAATTGAACTAAATCGTTATGGGACTATTACAAGGAAAAGAATCAACTTATCTTAATCTGGTTATGTTACAGCTCTCTGAAGTATTATTTAAATTAAGCAGAATTGGCCTATTGAGTAATTACATATCTTCATGAGTATATTTTTGTTAAGAAGAATCACTAAATACAAATATATTGCTAAGTTATTATATAAGACAGATGATTAAAAAATACACATTTTTTAAATAGTATTTTTTGGGTCTACCTTGACCAAATCTCAACAAAAAATATCTAATGTTATTATAAAAGTAATTGTAAATATTAAAATTCCTTATTTTTCTCTCATTAAATATAAATTAAATAGTTGAAAGTAACTGCTTCATGGAGTCAAGTTTATTGAGGGGCCAAATAACTAAAATTTCATAAATGAAGGAAAACCAAATTTTGAGAAAAAGATGATTTTGATTACTTATTTTAACAAAATTTTAGCCGAATGTGAAAAATTTGAATCCAGGGACATGAAATTGAGAAAAATGTCTATTTTAAATTTCATTTAAAATGTAAGTTTATGCTTTCTATTTGTGATTAATGCTTTGAAATATATGAAAATCCCTAAGAGATTGATTTATCTATTAAGAAAGACAATATCAGAACAAATGTGAGTGACTTATATGAAGTCATCTTTCACTTTCCTAAGTCATTAATTGTGGGATGGGGCAAGGAGCTGCACTGGCAAGCATATTTTTAAGAGGAAGAGTGATATGTAGGTTAGGCATTTAAATGAATGATTAGTTATTTCACAGAAACAATTTGGATCAAATTTTGGCCCCCATAGCCTAGGAGTAACCTACGTGTTTAGCTCCTAGGCTATGTGAACCACATCTAACTAATTTTAATGGAAGTATTAATTGTCATTCAGTAAATCATGTCATTTAGGCATGATAACCATGTTCTACATTCCCCTTATCTTTATATGCAAAAATATCCTCTCTATAGGTTTTATTAAAGTTCAAAATAATTATGTATCTGATATATAATTCAAAATCTTATGAATCTTATTAAGCGAATGTACTTAGTTATACTGATTGTGGAGAATTTACTGTACTCTTTGTATACCAAAGAGAACACAAGAAAGAAGTTATTATTATTATTTTTTTTTTTTTTTTTTTTTATTGAATGCTAAGATCTAAATACAGTTGGCCGGAGCATTTGATGAGTAATCAAGTCACAGAATTGACTAGTAAAAACTTGTTTTATTTTAATAAAATAATCGCAGAATATTTTACAAATATATCATTATAATAACATTAAATTGTACAAATGATTAATTATAGGTAGGGTATAAATTTTTACCAAAATTATCTTAGCTTATAGAAGAGAAATAAAAAATATAACTGAAGACAATGGAATGTTAATAATAAGTGCTAATGAGCTCCAGTAGTCAATATGCTTATAAAACAAAACAAAAAAAGAAAAGTACCAAAAGATAATTGACCAGCAAGGCTTCCGAGACCTAATCATTCTTTTATGCATAGTTATAATGCACTGTAAATGAATTTCATTAAATCAAATAACAATTTACTGGCATAGAATTATAAAATTAACCTTCAATCAAAAACAATACATACACGCCACTTACTTAAACAGTTACATACTCCTTTTGAATGACACAATTCTGAGCAAAATACAATTAATGTTATTTAGCCTGACTAATATACAAGGTTTTTAGAATCATGTGATCATCATCCCAGTAAGAGCTTAGTAGTTTAATAGGAGCATCTTATTGCTATTTAGATCCAGTTGTTCCTTCAATTACTAATCAATCTTTCCATTAATTTTCCAAAACAGTTGAGGAGGGTGAAATGACAAAACAATTTCTATTACTTCAGAATTATTTTTACTTAAAATTTAGATAATGGCTCCTTCCTTCCAGCTTGTAACAAAGAACTTCAGCAACGCAATCTTTGCTCTAGAACCTATATTTATAAGAAAATTGTTAACTATGTGATTTGGTCCTGGAGAGCCTGAAAAGGAAATGCATTCTCCTATAATCATTTTCTCTTTTTTTATTCCCAGATGATCCTTCTGATTTTAGGATCACTTTATATCTCTCTGGAAAACGGTCTTAAAATAACACTACAAAGGCAAAATTGGGACAATGAATAGAAAATTAGGAGCTGAATTAAGATGATCCTAAATTGTTTCAAAAAAGGTCTTAGCCTTGACTAAGGATGTGTTATTCTAGATACTGTCTGTCTTATCTATATAATGAAAACATGAACCATCAATTGGAAAATCAGGGCCTACCATAGAATTTTATAAGTGTCATGGATTGAGAGAATAAGTAATGAGGAAAACAGGAGAAAAATGGATTAAGACAGAGAAATGCTGCCCACAATCAAAATAAAAATTTTTTTTTTGCTTTGGGGACCTGTTGGGGAATTTTAATTTCTAGGTACTGCAACTAATTACTGAAGACGAAATAAAGAGTTAAAGCAGAGAGAGAAGATAACAAATGTCCTGGTTGAGAAACATTAGAAAATGAGTGTGTAAGAAATCAGGGACCTGATTAACATGGCAACATACCATGATGCCTAAGGGAATATAACCACCAACATCAGATAATAGTGGATAAACAGCCTTGTGTCAAGAGGATCCATTCAGACTTCTAAATCTGGACTGGAGAGTACAAGTCCCACCCTGAACAATATTTATTACAAAATAAAAGCATGTACAGTACAGTGCCACGGGTGTTTAGGATAGGGTGGCAAACTAAATAACCTCCATAACCCTTAGTGATTGAATTGGAGGTAAGGAAAATAAAATAAACTTATTCAATAACATTTGACAAATGGGAATGAATTATTTTAAAATTATTATCAGACATGACAAATGACCCAGCCCTAAATTAAGTTCCAAAGGTTTACTTTCACTAAATCAAACCTTCTGTCAGAGATAACTTATAATTGAGCAACTAATTTAATAATTATAATATGATCAATATAAATTCCCCCACATTTGCTTTGTGGAAAAGTTCAGCTTTCCAGAAGCACCTCTACATATATTGAAGAGATCTCTGGTCTGCTTAAATTTCATTCTTATCAACCAAATAGACCCCCCTCTTCTTTCTTAATCGAATTATGTTCTGGCCACTAATCCCACAATTTCAAATATCTATTCCAATGTAGTAGATAATATATTTTAAGTCACAATATGTCGTCAGGGGAACTATACTATATTTTCACATATTGAATGTCTGACATTACAAAATTTGTTTCTTCCAAATTGCAAATGAATAATTCTGCACTGAGAGGAGAAAGAGGCTAACCCATCCGAAGAAAATAAATTTCACACAGTATTTCCTGTTTGCCAAAANNNAGAGAGAGAGAGAGAGAGAGAGAGAGAGAGAGAGAGAGAGAGAGAGAGAGAGAATAAAATACTAAAAAACAGCTACAAATGAATCTCCAGTTATTGATGGTAACAAAAATTTTAAGGTTTGCTTAATCTGAAGGTCATCTTAAATAGATATTTAATAAGAACATTCTCATAAAAGACATTTGGAATTCCATGACAATTTCCAGGATCACATTTTTTAAATATTAGTATTCCTACGATTTTCATTCCAAGTTAACTATTATCTCTAAATCACTTTTGTATTGCTAAGATTATTGGATAGTTGTCAAAATATAGCAAAATCAAATTAAGAATTTAATTTCTAAAATGGGATGTGTAAAAAAAAAGTTAATATAATATTTCGGAAGCCTCTGGAATTAACAAATAATACAAGTAAAATGTTAAAAATTATATAAATTAAAAACAAAATAAAACCCCTAAAAATATCAAGTAAAAGAAAGTATTTTACATAATTATTTAACCTTATGGTGGGAAGGCATTGAAGGGGGCATGGAATCATTCTCTTCACTACCACTTGAAGGATGAGAAGACTCTGATGGAGGAGGAAATGGAGGAACTCGCCTAGGTTTTGGGCCTGGTTTCCTTCTATCTGTGTATTCAGAAACATTTAAAAAAAAAAATTGTAAAATTTTGAAAAGTCACTTTAATTTGTTATATACATAGTACAAAAATAAACATAAATAACTAAATATTTTCTTAAATTTTTTTTGTGCTGTACCATTTACCAAAAGAGTCACATTACCAATTCAGAAACAACTGAAATTATTCTTTAGACTAAGAATAGTAATTTTACAGTTAATATCAAAGTAGTAGAATTAATGAGTTCACAATGATTGCCCATGATATATAACAGCAGGTTAAACTGATGTGAAAAAGAACCATACCATACACACACACTTTACCAACTCAGTTCAGCCCAATTCAGACTTATTCTTTAGGTTTATTTTATTAAAAATTACTAAATAGAATATATAGCAAGAAATAGAACAGGTTATGAAGGACCAAATGAAGGGAGAAAAGGCAGATATAGATTATGGTGGATGAAAAATTTGGTCCACATTGAAGTAAACAATTTTTTCAACTCTCTCACATTGTAAGTCACTAGATCTTTCAAGTCCAAATAATTTGTTTTTCTGCTAAATCATGGGCAATCTCTGGATATAAGTAATACCTTGAAAATCTGTACCAAAATTCGTTCTTAAAATGTACTAAATAAAAACCTCTAAATTAAATAAATAATCTAATCAATAATTACTTTTAATAAATCCCTTATTAAAAATAATAATTTATTATTTTTATTAGTTTATAGATATGAATTTCATATTTTTTACTTCATTTTACTTTTTTTAAGCATATTTTTATTACTGTGATTTAGTTGGGCTTCTTCAGTTCCTAATATACATTTTTTTTTCTCCTTTTCTTATAAATATGAACTTTGAGTACTCCAACTCCTTTGAAGCTCTCAAAACCCAATATTTGAATGACCAAAAAAATTACGGCCAATTACTCCATCTTCCACTGATATAAAAGATGTCCCTGACTGCATAGCCTTATAAATTATTGGCTTCTGAAGTAGGGAAACAATATTCACCAGCAAAACATCAATCCAGATGGAATATCACCTCAATCCAAGTGGCCCTAACAACTTTAGAAAAGCAATCAAATTCTAGCAGACAAAAAAAAATAAAAAATAAAAAAATAAAAAATACTCTATCGTGCAGTGATTCACCCATCAATTTCCCTCCTCCACTCCCACACTAAACTGATCAAATAAGAATTAGAAAAGCTTGGAGTTTAATTAACTTTTTAATCACTGATCAATTTTAATCTGAGACCAGTTATTTCAGGCCTAAACTCTCCTACTTAAGAGCTGGCCAAATATATTGAAAAAATATTAAACCCCTTGAAAGAAGAAAATCCTTTCTCTATAAAAGATTCGTTTATGTTTAAGAGCGAAATAATAAGAAAAAATGTACCTCAAGGGTACATTAGAACATCTTCGAGTCTGCAAAAGAGAAACTGAATATTATTAATGACTCCTGTCAATATTCCTCAAGGGAAGTTTGAAAAAATTTTGAACTATTTATGCTTGGCTGGGTATTAAAATACCCATGTAAACATTCAGCGGTCAATTTTATTTTACAAAATTATAACAGGATTTCTAATGGGAAAGTGCTGAAATAGTAATGGGTGACCTGTTAAAATGTGAAGTCCCTTATGTGTTTATGTGGACCATGTATTCACAGCCCCTGAAGGTAATATTGAAGAGGTCCTTCGTGTTGTCAATGAGACGGGGTGTGAAATAGATTTCACATTAGAAAAAATAGTGACAAAATATTAATTTTTTTAGTCACAATTATTACGAGAAATGAAGATGGATCATTGACCTCTGAGTGGTAAGCTAAACCCATGGAATCAAAAATAGATTTCCAGTCCTACTACCTGCTCAGCAAAAAAATAAATGTTTGAGCCCAACAAATTAAAAGAATTTTCACCTTATCTACAAACGGACCTAGCACAGAAAATAAAAATATGGTAATCCAAATCTTATCGAAGTATTGTTATACAAAAAAAATATTAATAGGTAGATAAACAATAATAGTCTATGGGAGAGAAAGAAATCCAAGCCTGCAGTAAGAGAAGGAGGGCCTTCTCCTATGAAATTCTGTTTCTTACCATCATTTATTAGCTCCCTATATACCAAATGTAGTGATTATGAAAAGAAAAAAATATGTACTAGCATTTCTATAATAGAAAATTGTTTTAAAATGTATGTGTTATATTTAATTTTTAAAAATAAGAATTTGACCAGAAGAATGGCCACCGTGGTATTAAAACGTATATCATGAAGTTATCACTTTATTAGTATTAAAAATGTAGAGAATTATTTAAAAAAATGTATGGTTTATTGAAAAATAAAACAATGAATTTAAAAAAAAAATCATTTGTTAGAGCATTGATAAGAAATAAACTCACTTCGATCAGTTTGTCCCAAAGTTTGTGATAGAGCTGATAAAGACTGAAGGGCAGAATTATTGTGGTTGTTGGTTTCTGGAACAGGTTTCAGAGAAAGGTTCAGGGGACCTTCATCTGGTTGAGGTGAACTCTGACCATTTGTTTGCACCCCATGTCGTAACATATCAGTCTTTTCAGTGATATCTGGGCCCTGCCAAAATATAAATAACAAAACAACTTTATTTTGTGACTTATTTTAAAATGTTGATGGGCATGTATGCTAAAAACATGAAGGCAAATACATAATTCATTATCCTATCTTAAAATTTTAAGTGTATCTCTGAAACAATTTTTTCAAACTTTTTATTTTGTTTTATTTTGATCTTTTCATTTAAATTAAAAAATAAATATTGTATAACTTCTATGATTTTGACAATATTATTCATAGTATCAATTTTTTAACCCTAAAACAGGAAAATATAATATGAAAAATTGAACAATGAAATAAAGTTGTTTTAATAATTGCTTAATTAAATATTAGTTACATTTATCTACTTAACTGTATGTTCATTTTTTCTGTTTAAAGTATTCCCTACAAAACAATGCATCATGTAAATTTTTGGAGGCAACTAAAGAGTTTCATTAAATTATCTCAGCACCAAACTAGTATAAAGTATGAAAGTATTGCATTCGGATAAAAATTCAAATGAATTTTCCATAGAATTACATTTTTCTGTTGTGGTATTATCATTATTGCATCGGAATGAATAAGGGATGAGACAGTCAATTACTTTCAGTAAATTTTCAGGCCTACAATAACCTATTTACCATCACATTTCAGGTAGTTGACTGGTTTTATTATAATTTTCAGCTTATTGTGGATATGCTGTATTTCATACATATGAAATATAATTGAATAATCATTTTAAACAATGCTTAAATTCGTTCTGAGGGCAAAAACATTGCAAAGACAACAAGCATTCAACTATTATAACTCACGACTTAAAAAAACCTCCCTTTCCCTAAAACATATAATCAAATCTCACAAAGTCCCTACCAACTTTATCCTCGCATCCCTAAATGTCACCAGCCTCCTCACAAACATTCCCATTGAAAAGCCCCCTCTACATTTAAAAACAACTGACCCACGCACATCTTTACCACTAGGTTCTTACCTACAGATTCTCTTACTGTGCTGCAATTCCAGATACATTCTCTTCCAAAACAAATTCTACAAACAGATATCTAAACTGACCATGAGAAATAGTCTCTCCCCAGACATAATAACACAAAGAATGAGCTACTTCTTCATAAAAAAATATGTAAACAATCTCTTAATAATACTCAAAATCCAGAGAAAGTACTAGAAATCCTCAATTCCTTTAACTCTTACCATTCATGCATAAAATTTTAACTTATTTTCACTACATATTTGTCAAAAGGCAAAGCTTTCATTATTTTACCATTAGAGCATTCAAATGAAATGTATCATTAATACTTTAGTAAGTACTAAATGTAAGCCTTAATATAATTGTAAATCTATTACCTTTGGCAGGTGGTATCATATAAGTATATTTTATTTTGGGGTAAAATTATAATATTAATAATTTAGTTCTTGTGTTATTGTAATCAGTAGACTAAAAAGTATAGGAAATATATATGATCAGTTTTAAGATATAGTGGCATGAAAGAACAACCTGCCTCAAAGAGGAGAGATTATTAAGCTCATGACAGTAAAACTTGGGAGAGATAGGGAGAGTAACCCATGCTGCATTATAGTATGACCAGGCTGGATATGGACCTTCGAGGTATATGCTAATAAGCCTAATAAAGAGATAAGTTAGATCTCGTGAGATACAATAGTCAAGATTAGAGAATTCAAAATAGTTAAGAATTCTTTAACTGTTGAGCATTTAATCCTTAAAAAAATATCCAGCTTAAGATTAAAACAGTTAATTTAGTTAATTCAGTTAATTTTCCTTCATAACCATACTTGTTAATATTATTAGTATTACTTTAATTATAATCTTAAATTCAGTCTGCCTATTCTTCACTCATACTCTCTCCCAAAGTTACATAATTATTTGATTGAAATAGCTTTGGTGACATATGTCTTGCAGAGATCCACATTTTTATGCTTATATGCACATACTCCAGCGTATGTATGTGCATATAAGCATACATATTTAGTATTTGTGTTACACATACATAAGAAACAAGCTCAAAGAGATATTTGTTAGGAGATGATGCCTATATTTTTATGCAGATGATTTCAAAGTGAAAAAACTGAAACAATCAGAGAAGAAAAACATTTGATATTCTGATATATATCAGAAGTTTAAACTGCTAAAAAAACATAAATTTAAAATTTAAAATTGGATCTTTTTAGGATTTTAAAACATTTATTTAGTTCCAGAATGATATTAGATTATATTCAATACAAATTCCAAAACTTAATTAGAAAATTAAATTGTTAAAATTAATCTTATTACTTACATAGCGATATGGAGAATCTTCAACTGAAGCAATTTCTTTACTTTTGCCACTGAGATCAAGACCAACATAGGGCTTAGCCTGCAACCAATGAGAAAAAAAATAAGTTCAAAAATTATGTTAAGGGAGTAGAAAATAAACAAATAGAAAAAATATAAAAAACAATAATAAAAGTAAATATATGTATATTAATAAAAAAATTTATAATTTACTACTAAATAAAAGAAGGCCATAGACACATGTAACATAATGAGCATTTTAGTTTCCCAATGCAGAACTGAAGAAGTATTTAAAATATAATCTTTGGAGAATTTAATCAAATCATATCCCTAATTCAAAATTTAATTTTCATATAAACTTAAAGTGTTTGCATGCACGCAAGCACTCTCTCTATATATATATCAAATTCTGCTTAAAAGATAATAAAAAAAAAAGGAATATTTATCATGTGTCTATCGTTCCCACCAAATAATTTTGCTGATTTTACATTAAGAATTATAGGTGAAAAATACCTTTACTAGGAAATCTAAGGATTCTTTAGGCAAAAATGTTAAAATACAGAACTTTTACAGAATCCTCAGTTTCATATTGTCTTTCACACACTCCAAGTTTTTTAATTAACAGAGAATTTGTTGCGGTTTGGTCGAGGTTTATTCAACAAAAAAATAAAAATAAAAATAAAAATAAAATAAAATAAACCCTCCAGATACTGCGGAAGCATGACAAAACACTCATAACAAACCCTTCCGTACGATGACCAATTTAAGACAGATGTAAAAGATTACATTTGAGTAGTTACCGAGTTAGCCATCGACTGNAACCCTGACCAAACCCCAACAAATTTTCTACTAATAATCAAACTAATAAGTTGTTTTTTTAAGCCTAAGTAAATGAATTTCTCAGACTTAAATCTCTCTTTATTAGGAATAAAAGAAATGCAATTTATTTCTATAAATATGAATAAAACTATAGCTCCATAGCATATGTTTAAAATAGAAAAACAAAATAATTATGAAAAAAGAGGAAATAAATTAGAAATTATTTCCAAAATGGAGCAAACTTTTACAAAACTATTCCTCATATTTTGGTCACAATATTATCATATTATATACTAATGAAAGGATTTATTTCTTTGTTTTGTGAACTGAGATTAAAAGTAAAAGGATATTTTCAAAATTGATAACACTAAGTTTCACATTCGTTCATTATTTATTAATAAAGAAGAGCACTTTCATAATATCATTTTCAGAGCTCAGAAATCTCCCAATGTGGGTTAAGAGAGAAACTTAACAGAGATAGTACGTTCAGTTTTAATTTTAAAAAATTGCAAAACGAGTTATCATTTCTGAGAAAAACCTTTTATCAAATTAAATAAATTTTTAAAAAAGATGGAATTTGATTGGTTTAACAGCTAGGACAGAGAGAAAAAAAAGTCTCTCTCTCTCTCTCTCTCTCTCTCTCTCTCTCTCTCTCTCTCTCTCT
>KZ807008.1:449964-462677 GCA_000696205.2 Oncopeltus fasciatus
AAATTTCAAATCAATTATTATCATTTCCCCTAGATTTCCTGCCCACTTTAAATTCTATTAAAATAAATGATATAATAAAAATTTAATTTATTTAAACAGAATTAGGATGAAAATAACAATAAAAATTTCGTCCCCAAATCTGTATTAAATAAGTGGCAGTATTTAAATTATAACAAAGATTATTTTATTAGAGTAATTTGATAAAGTAATAAAAATTTAATCATATAAACCATTTGGTTAAATAGAATAATAAATATTATATAACTGACAGTGATTCAATTTTCACCAAGTATGGCTCAAAGCTTTGAAGAACTATTTTGGTGTAGTCTAAGAGAACTAAAGTTTTTTGTTTTTTTTTTTAATGAATTAAAAAATACAGAAAAATAAGAAAGAACTTAGCGTGTACTTCACTTGATGGAGAAGCTGCCCAATGGCAGAACTCCTTAATCTCTATTTACAATATACAGGTTGTTTTTTTTCTCTTCATATTATTATTATTTTCTTTTTTTTTTATGAAGTGTTGGGAAAGAGAAGGTCGCGGGGCCATTTCCCATTCAGGCGACATGGTGGATTATAAAGATGGGTAATACTGGATAGAGTTTGGGCTAAAGGATTGGGATGCATGGAAAGGCCAGAGTAGAATTTATTAAAAAGGGTTGTAATGATGTCCTTTACTAAAGGGATTTTGAGGTTATTGTGGAGTAAGGAGTTTGCGACGTAATAGGGTGCATCAACTATGATTCGTAGGATTTTGGATTGAAAGGACTGTATTCTTTGGATGTTGGAGGGATTAGCAGTTCCCCACAGTTCGACTCCATACATCCAGATAGGTCTCAGTAACGTCTTATAAATGGTAAGTTTGTTGGTCACAGTTAAGGTTGACTTGCGGCTAAGTAGCTTGTAAAGTTCTCCAAGTCTCCTATATAGTTCCTGTCTTTTGATTTTTGTATGTGTAGTTCCATGTTAGACGGGAGTCAAGATGAAAGCCTAAGTACCTGACGCAATCGGAAGTTGGGATAGGGATGTCATTAAAGTAAATTCTGTCAGGTTGTTTCTTCCTTTGTGTGAACGTGACATGACAGAATTTGCCTTTGTTGACTTTAATGCGCCAGCGCTGGCACCAACGCTGTATGTCCATTAGATGCCATTGGAAATTTTATCTGGCAGTCAGTGAGTCAGCATCAGTAGAAAGAATTGCTTGGTCATCTGCAAAGGTTGCTAGGAGTGTGTTAGGATGTGACGGGATATCGGCAGTGTATAGGATGTAAAGGATGGGGCCAAGCACACTACCATGTGGAACTCCCGCTTCCACTTGGTAATAGTCGGAGTAATCTAATCCTTGCCGGACCCTGAAGAATCTATCGGTAAGGTAGGAGCGAAGGATAAGGTAAAGGGTGCTTGGGAGAATGGATTTTAATTTAAACAGTAGTCTGCTATGCCACACCCTGTCAAATGCTTGTGACACATTGAGGAAGGCACCAATGCAGTACTGCTTGTTCTCGAGAGAGGAAGATATGGAATCTACAACATGAAACACCTTTTGTATCGTGGAGTGTTGGGCTCGGAAACCAAACTGGTGTTTTGGAAGTATTTGGTGAACGTCCAGAATTGGTATTAGTCTTTTAAGAAGAATCTTCTCAAAGACCTTTGAAAAAAGAGGAAGCAGGCTTATTGAGCGATAGGAAGAAGGATTACTTGGGGGTTTGCCAGGCTTTGGAAAGAGGATAACAGTAGGTAATTTCCACAGGAGAGGAAAGTGTGTGGTTAGGAGAATGGTGTTGTAGAGGTAGGTGAGGAAAGTTACAGCATTTTTGGGTAAGTGGTTTAGGATTTTGGCTGTAATAAGATCATGCCCGGGAGACTTGCATTTAGGCAAGCGGGAGAGGATACATTTGACCTCAGAGGGGGTGACCGCTTTAGGAGGTGGAGACATAGGAAGAGAGGAATCAAGGAATTCTTCTACCTCCATGCTCTTAGAATGGTTTTCTGGGTCAGGGTGAGGAGTGGGGGAGTGGTATTGAGGATATTTCTGGTGGCAGTCCAGAGGGATTTGTCTTCTGTTGTGAGTGAGGAGAGATGATTGCTGAATTCTTTATTGTGATGAGATCTGAGTTCCCGTGTCACTAAACGGCTCAGTTTGTTATAAGCTTGGTGGTCGGATGGGTGTCGTGTTCTCTGCCATGTGGTTCTCGCCCGTCTTTTGTGTAGTATAAGAGTCTGTATATGCATGGGAAGAGGATTGGTGTTCAAAGGTTTGGGATTAAGAGGTTTTTCGGAGGAAGGTTTGGATGCTATCCAGCACGACTGTTGAATAGCAGAGGTGAAGGATTGTACAGCATCGTCAAGGTCTCGCGGGGATTTTAAGGAAACTCTGAGGTCTATGGTGTCTTCAAGGAGGGATTTAAACCTATCCCAATCAACTTGGCTGTTAACCAGTAACGGAGGAGTCGGTTTTGGGATGAGTTGGAGTGACATGGTGAGGAGTATGGGACTGTGGTCAGAAGAAAGGTCATGATCCACTAAATAATGAACTAAGCCTTTTGTTTTCTATTTAACAGTCATATGCCAAATTTTATCAAGAAAATTGAAAACTGGTGGCCTGCGTATTGTTGACACACATACATGCATACACATACACGTATTGATCTTAATGGGTGCATATAAATTATTAATATGGTTGATGATTAGTTGGCCGTCTCTTGCAGTTGTTTCTGCAGTTTACAATGTGAAGACACCGCCCTGGGGAGATTTTTCCACCCAACACCATTGCCCTGATGATGGCTTACTAGCTAAGCCGAAACGTTGGCATAAATAAAAATATTACTCCAAATTGTGGTGTATATTTTTTTCTTCCTGGCCGAAACCCCGACCATTCTCACACGATAAATTATTCATCTCGGAAAAAGAGTTATCTGCCCTCTAAATTCTACCCTCTTAAAAGCTGAATGACTCAGAACGGTCTGTAATTGTACATAATGCAGTAAAGTATCAACAATTACTCAACTACTGAAAAATTTCAAATCAATTATTATCATTTCCCCTAGATTTCCTGCCCACTTTAAATTCTATTAAAATAAATGATATAATAAAAATTTAATTTATTTAAACAGAATTAGGATGAAAATAACAATAAAAATTTCGTCCCCAAATCTGTATTAAATAAGTGGCAGTATTTAAATTATAACAAAGATTATTTTATTAGAGTAATTTGATAAAGTAATAAAAATTTAATCATATAAACCATTTGGTTAAATAGAATAATAAATATTATATAACTGACAGTGATTCAATTTTCACCAAGTATGGCTCAAAGCTTTGAAGAACTATTTTGGTGTAGTCTAAGAGAACTAAAGTTTTTTGTTTTTTTTTTTAATGAACTGAGGTGAAGTTATTCAATTATAAGGAATAAAACTGCTAAACTTTGCTCGATAAGAATTATATTTAATTAAAGCTGAGCGCTTTTGAGACTCAACGTCTCATCCTCAGAGCCCAGGAATCTTTCAGACAATAGTCTAGTAATGGACTCTTACTTACTAGACTCTCCTAGAAAGATTCCTGGGCTCTGAGGATAAGACATTGAGTCACAAAAGCTCTCAGCTTTAATTTAATATAATTCTTATTGGGCAAAGTTTAGCCATTTTTATTTCTGATAAGAATAAAAGTTCTCTCTTGAAAGCCTGCCAAAACATTTGGACTGTTTCCTCAAGGTTAGAATTGATAAGATGCTGAAATGAAAGAGTTAACAGGGCAGTGTCTCACAAATGATTATAGATTATCAGGAAGGACTGATCCATGATTTGGTTTTGGAATTTTGAACATATAAAATTTAATTTATGGACTAAAAAGTTTTTATGAAGAGAGGATTGTCAGGAATTAGGTCTTGGTATTGGAAGAATTAAAAATTAATTTTTAACCAAAAAAGTTTTTATTTAAACCAGCATTTTGGCATGAATTTGAGGTCAGGTAAAAAAAACGAAAAAAAAAAAAAAACTTTAACTCCTCACACCCATTATCTTCAAAAAATAAAATATGCAAAAAACTTCAACTCCAGAACCCTTAACCTCTCCAACAATATATTCCACAACAAAAACGTTAAACACTTAACTAAAATTTTTTTAAATAATGGATTTCCACAACACATAATACAACTCATCAATAAATTTTATGATTCTCCTTCCACTTCTCCCTCCACTCTAATGTTCCGTTTCCTACCTTATATTCCCACTCTATCCAAAAAAATAATTAAACCTCGAACAAAACTTATACACAAAACTGAAACTAACAGATCTAACGTCATTTAAAAATTCCCTGTGCCACTCAAAATTGTACCGCAGCATTTTTTATTCTATTCCCTCGCATTAATTGTTTAAAATTTACGTGGGATAATATACCACAAAAAAAAAATTTACCTATAAAAAGAAGAATCAGCAACCAACATGACATTAAAAAAAACACTACTGCTCTTTCAAAACACTCTACTATGGACAAACATATATTCGACTTTGACAAATTCACACTTCTAGCGTTAATAATAACCCACACCTACATCTGTTTCCTGTTAACTTCCACATCTTTCAAATAGAAAAACAGACCAGTCATGAGGTAGACACTGTTGAGCAGGAGTCTTCCTCTCTCCCTTTATCACCCTATTTGGTATGTTATTCTCAGAATATTATGAATTTTTTTTTTTTTTTTCTCCATATGTTCAGTATCTAGTTTCATGCATTTTATGTAGTTGAATATACACAGTTTTTTTTTTTTTTTTTTAATTTATTTATTCATGTGTTAGACTATGACACATAGACATGTTTCTATATTATTTTTGTAAGTTTTTTTTTTTTTTTTTTCATTTTTAGTCTTGATGAAGGCCTGAAATACAGGCTTAAACATTGGCTAAAATAAAATCTTTTTTGGTTACAAATTAGTCTTTAATTCTTCACCTACCAAGATCGAATTTCAGACAACCCTCACTTCATAAATCTTAACAGTCAACCAATTTACCTTTAAAAAGTTTTTATTATTACCAATGTTTTAGCCTAAATTACAGAGATTCTTCAGAGTAATGGATGTGATGGAGGGAGAAACTGTTCAGCTCTACAATAATTAAATCATAACTGATTTATAATGAACTAAATCTTCAGTCATGATTTAGTTATCCTAGAGCAGGAGATTCACTCCCTCCATTACCACAATTGTCTTAAGGAAGGCCTGAAATTTAGGCCAAAATGTTGGCAATAAGAAAACCTTTTTTTGTTTAAAAAGTAGTCCAACCGAATCCCGACCAAAACCAAATAAATTTTGATGATCAACTAACTTTCTCTAAAATTTAATATAAATGATTAAACAGATTTTTTTTTTTTTTTTTTTTTTTTAAACCATAATTCATTCACAGCTCTGAACTACTTGTCCCCTATCCATAAACCTCCCTTGGAGATTTCTCCATACAACATTATCACCCTGATTATGACTTACAAGTTGAGAGTTGGCAATATTAAAATAATTAGCCGATAATTTTGGAGTATTTTATTTTTCTGATCCTGCCCGAAACCCAAATTTCTCCAGCATGATACTGTCAATCTTCAATTTTTATTTTTTTCTATAAATGAAATTGAAAAGAAAAATGAGAGTGTGAGTGATTACCAGGCCCACAAGTAAGTGGAATTATATGAAATCTATATTTCAGTTTGTTCATTTTTACTTCTTTCGTGTAATTTATATCCTTATTTGTCTTTAATTCCCATAACCTGGAAGAGACTAATTTAAGGAGTGGATTTTTATAATTCACTAAAAATCTTATTAAATTCTATAATAATCATAGAATTTGCTATCAACAGCATATTCTGCTATAGTATAATTCTGCTATATTACAGAAAATTTTTACTTGTATCCAGGCAAAATCTGAATTGATAATGGACCCCATTAATTTTACCCAATTAATAATGCAGACATCTCTATTATAATTTCATGATTTATTAGAATTAGACTTCATAATTCTCATTAGTATACATCTCATGGAGTATTTATTTCTGTTTCATTTTGTTTGTGTGTTGCTGTGGCTTCATACTTGGAAGGTAAATTACCAACTACTATCGTCATCCAACTCTAGATAGGTGCTATTTTTACTATACTAAGAAAATTAAATAAGTCTCCAATACACTAGATACAATAGATTTATTTTCTTCCAAAATGTCCTCTCTCTCCAACATCTGAGGTTGTAGTAGTTCAGAGCATTGAAAATGGCTACACAAAATTATGCAGATATATACATATCTTCACATTTTATATATATATTTTTTAAATATTCTTTGACACTCATATAAAAATACAAATTTCTTGAAAATTTGAAAATTATTCCAAGTAGTAACATCGATTTGTTTTGAAAATATCTTCCAAAATTTGCAATAGTCCAAGCTGTTTTTATTTTCCTTTAAATTTGAAATGGTAATAATGGTACTGATAATAGATAGGCTTATTTTTAACCAATTCTTAACAAATTCATCTTCCTTATTATTCATTTAATGGTTATTACATTTATCAGAATTTGGTTACCTCATAGTTACATTATCTTTCTTTCTTAGTGTTTCAGGGAGATAAAAGTTTTTTTTTTTTTTTTTTTTTTTTTTTATGTGTAACCAATTAAATTAACAATCTACGAAACTATGCTGTAGGGTACTGTATTTAGTTTATGTACCAACTCTCAAATTTAGATTTGTAATTAAGCAGGCGTATTAAAACTTCCTCTATTTTTAATTAGATTTCAATAAAATTTTATAAAGGTCCTAAAAATTAAAATCTTCCATGAGAATGACTTAATTTTGACATTTTCCTTGTTGAAATATAGAAGCTAGAAAAGGCGTTTATAAAGCACTATCATGTAGTGCGGTTATTAGTTACTTTGGTTCCATTTAAATTAATTTGACTGGAAGGAGTACACAATTCAACTACAGCAAAACAATTAATTAATTTTATTCTAAAACATGATCAATGAACATCTAGAGATGAATTATATATTACTAGACCAGGTAAACGACAAAAGAGTCTATAAGACTAAGTCTACTATTCCCCAAAAAGGTCAAAAGACTTTTTTCTCCAGCTATTATGTATTAAATAGCTTTTAGACGCGATTAAAATGGAAATAAATAAAAATAAAATCAAGGTTATAAGAGAACAATCGTAAAATCTTTAAGAGTGTAATATGTCGTGGGATAATTAAAAATACCTGTGATTCGTTATGGGTCTCAGGGAGTGATGTCATTGCCTCTCAACGCCGTAGCCGGAGATGGGGCCAATCTCTCCCATGGTGTAAGCCCTCCGCTACCCCGGCATTATTATGAGTGTAAGGAGAGCTGAGGACGACCAAAGATAGGAAGAGGTGTGGGGGAAAGAGAAGAGAGAAAGAGGGCGTGCAGTAAGATGAGGAGATTTAACTATATATTACTCCCATTTAGTTCTGTAACTTAGAACAGTCCTTCACACACAGAAATACTGAGTTACTGTAGGAGAATTTGTCAATTACAATTAGGCGGGGATTTGAAATCCTTCTATTATTAAATGTATGATACAAAAATGTGGCAACAGCATTACGGTAACTAAGTGCGAGAGTCTGTAGTAATCCTTACTATTTACTTTACCAATTAGTATAGTGGCGCTAAATGGTTAGGTACCCGAACCACTGTTGTCATTACATGATATATATATATAAATATATANTAAAAATATATTTTTTTATATTACTATTTTATATAGGCTTATAAAATAATAAAGTTGTCAAACATTTGAGAAGTAACAATAGCCATGCTGTTCAAATACCGTTTGAGTATTAAATTTAACACTTTTATTTTAATCTATGTATAAAATAATGATAAACAGTTTCACTAGATGAAGCAATAATTTAATTAGTTTATGAAACCTATTGATTCATTAATGACCAATGACGAGGGGATATATAAAATATTTTAGTTCAAACTCTATCCTGAGTTCTTACTCAATGAAAGGCAAAAATGTTTTCTTGTTCATAACTTCATAAATTATTGATCTAAAAGTAGGTATAAGGTATTACATACATTAAATATGTATTATAAGTTTTTATATCCATTATTTATTATTTAAGGTTCCCCTTTTACTCTTAAGTCTCAGAGGGTCGAGAAAAAAGAAGTGAATTTATGGCGAGGGATTTTTAGTATACTCTTAAAGTCTATTGTTCATAGAAGTTCTCCACTGGTAGGAAATCTTGAAAACTGTTCTATTCTCCAGATTCAACACAATATTGTAACTCTTTATTTAAATTGAATAATTGAACACCGCAGATTTACCTAGAACCTTTGATAATTTATGAAAATTTAGATTGTGATATTACCTTGGAGGAAACGTACCGTGGAGAAAATCCCCCCCCCCCCCAAAAAAAACACCGGGACTTAATAGAGTTACTTAGGAGCTTACACACATTTGTTTATAGATCAAGGAAATATTTTGATGATGACGGCTAAATTGAATAATTAAGAGTGGGTGTTCTAAATGGAAAACTTCAATTTTAAGTTTAATAAGCAACAATTAATTGTTTCGTTTAATAAAAATTGAATGTCTAAGTCCTGTGGACGAATTAGAAATAATTATATGAAATATAAAGTGCAAGTTCAAAAAGAGAGTTTGTTGACCGTAGATATTATTCTAAGATGATTTTAGTTGGGGTTCGGTCGAGGTAGATCCAAATTTTTTATTTGTGTTTTTTTGGATCTACCTCGACCGAACCCCAACTAAAATCATCTTAGAATAAAGTGCAAGTATTTATTTTTTTCTCCATGCAGAGGACATAATATGTAGCTAAGGGAAATAACACTAAACATAGATTTGTTTATTGATAAAAAATATAATCTATAACTGTGGAGATTACAAAACATGGATGAGTTCAAATAAAAATATTTATCAACTATGATGCTGGGGAATTCGCTTATTTTACACAATTTATGTCTGAAACTTAGTATAATGATAACTATTAATAAATTGCTAAAAAAAAATTCATAAAACTGGAGCTATCTCAAAAATTGTATGCAAGTTTTTTTATTCAATTTTCATTATAAGAAATATATTTTTGATGCTTTAATCTAATCAAACCTCCAGGACGAGATTATTTTATCAAATACACTTTAAGAGAAGACATGACAAAGTACCTATCCCTTTAGGATCCAATACATTTGAGGAGGTGTGGGAGTGGAGAGGTATAACGTGATGCGAGCCAGCGGCCATAGAAAGTCTAATGGGAAGAGAAGCAGAGAGAATGGGGCTACGTCCCGGCACGCGCTCTCAGCCCGGGTTTATCGCCCTCTCCCCATCACACACTGCAACCCCGCTCTTCTAATGAGGACCTCCACAGCCCTACCTGTAGCCTGCAGGAACTCCTCGCGGTCTCCGGGCATCGGGAGTTGAGCCGACATGAACTGTCTCGGACGACCTCTTCAAGCGTTCTCAATCTCATGAAATAATCTCATCGGTTAAAAAAAGAGAAGACCGTTCCCCGATATCCAAATATCCCCGATTGAGAATCGAGGCACCGTTTTATAATCAAAATTATTTCGTTACCTCTAAAAATCTAGATTTAATATATCCAGATAATTATCTAAAACTGTTCGCGACTTTTGAAAAGGCACTTAAGCGAACGCTCATTAGCAGCGATGTAGTTCGAATTGCTTCATTCAATATCGATACATAAATCGCGCGTTTCGGATAGTGCTACTATTTTATAGACCTTCATAATAGCTCATTTCTAAAATTTATTATTATTATAGAAATATTTTATTTTGGTAAAGCCAAGTTACATATTTACTATTAAAAGATATTACTAATATTTTATTATTAGTAAGTCATTTATTAATTATTAAAAGGCTACGCTACAAATTTTATTTATATAAAATAATGATTATCAGTCAGTTTTACAATTTTTATTTTACACAACCCAGCATTTTTTAATTCAATATCTACGCGTTTTTACTAAAATATACTGTAATAGAAAAATCATGGTACATATATGTTGTCCTTAAACCTCAATTTCACATCAACAATTCCAATTCACCAGCTATAAGTCTATATATAGCAAAATATCTGGGTTTCAATTACATTATAGTCTACAATCCTGGTCATTCTGATTGTGCTGAATTTGCCTGCTGTCTTGTTCAGAACTGAATCGCTAATAATAAGAAGGCAGGTTTTCATTCCCTGGATTTTTTTTTTTTTTTTTTTTTTTTCCGGTCTTGCTATAACAAAAGCAATACGAAGAAATGTTTGCCCCCGCAGGAAAATCACGCATCAATGTGACGTCATTTCCTGAAGGTGGCCATAAGCAATGTTGTTTAAAGGGACGCAAGGTTAGCTCATGGGATCCGTACGGGTCTCGCAACCCTGGCACTGAGGGTTCCCCAATCCCGTCCAGTATAAGCTTTTATCGATAAATAAAAGTATTTGATGTTTAGAATGGAAAGGCGACCTGTAGATAGCCCCTCCCTCCATGACCCTAAATGGTTGGTTGAAAGGGAGGCCAACACTTGAAGGAAAAATATGCCAGCTACTCAATTTGCGATACGTTAAAATTGAACATGTGTATTGATTTTTTTTTATATTCGTATGAAACTACACAAAACAAAAGACGTTGAGAAAATGTTATTGAGTGAAAAATACTATTTGAAAAACTTAAAATAAAATACAATTAATTAAAAATGCATGTGGTAACTATATTGTTACTATCCAAAAACCTAGGCTTAACTAGTCGCAGGTCCTGACTTATCACATCTTGGCTATCCTTATCTACTACACCCACCTTCCACCCCGCACTCACTCCGGGCCAAACGTCAACATTCCCACTTCCTCGCACCCCCTTGTAAGCATGGCATTTTTGAATAATTAATCATATTGTAATTATATGACTGGTTTTTTATATAGTGTCATTTCCAGTTGTAATATAGACCCTAATGAAGGAATTACATACTCCGGACAGATTTTTTTTACTCCTGTGACCGACACCCACATCCCATCTCTGGTTCATTAGGTTCGCTAGGATTTTTCCTAGGTCAGTAAATAAATTCCTANAAGGATTATCTGCCAACGTTTCGGCTTACATTGTAAGCCATCTTCAGGGCTGTAGAAATACAATTTTTTTTTTTAATTAGTGTTTTTTTGGATCTACCACGACCGAACCCCAACTAAAATCATCTTAGAAGAGGGGTAGTCTTCATCGGCAAATCGAGTTACCATTAAAATTAATGAAATGATTTTATAAAACATAATAACTCGTGACAACTAAGGGTTAAACGACAAACTCTTCACTTCTTGGTCGGTCTAAAATCAGTCTTAGCGAAACTATTTTTGTTATTATTCTTTTTTTATTTGAAGGCTTACCATTTTTCATCCATTATTGAAACCAATTTACATGTTTATATTTTCGGAAGGGAAAAATAATTCGACAAAGAAAGGTAAAAATCAGACTCTCAGAAGCTGCAAATCGAAGATCCCAGAAAATGCGAATTCCTCAGGACAGTGGTCGATGAATATTTGCATTTGAACTTACTTTTTTATGTGAAAACCCCTATTGGTTTAGACCCCCTGATAACGCAAAGAAACAAATACAATCCGCTTCGTAAAAGTTGCATAAACTACTAAAATGACCTTAAAAAACCTAAAAGAATAATTATTAGTAGAGAATTTGTTGGGGTTCGGTCAAGTTTGTGGATATTTTACCTGAAATGTGGAGATTTAATGAGGAAATTATATTTTAGGTTGGAAAATTTATTTTGTATGATGATATTTTTGCAGCAATTAATACTAAATTTGGACAGATCTTTTTCTGTTCTGCACTTTAACAAAAAATTAGTCGTTGGTTATTGGTTGCCAGTGTTTTGTGTAATAGAATAAATTTGTTGAGGAGTAACTGAAGATGAGATCTGGAAGGCCATGTTGCCTTCCTGAAGTCTTGTGAGAGGTCTATGTGAAGATCTGGACATTGCAGGAACACCCCAGGTTATGATTTAAGTTCAAATGGAGAATTTTTGACCCTGGACATTATTAGTAGAGTATGACGGTCAAGGTTGGTGTTGAGGAGTTTATTGAGTGACGGGTATTTAATTTTGAAGTATGGAAAAAACCTTCTGCCTTCGATGATGAATTGTCCTTCTGACTAGTGGTATCCCCTGTGTCTGTTGGTGATGATGTAATATGATGAGTGATATTGCAGTTTTGTGGTGGTGGTGTAACTGAAGATGAGATCTGGGAGGCAATGGTGCTGGCTTGGAGTCTGGCGAGAGGTCTATGTGAAGATCTGGATATTGTAGGAACACCCCAGGTCATGATTTAAGTTCAAATGGACATTATTAGTAGAGTATGATGGTCAAGGTTGGTGTTGAGTTTATTGAGTGACGGGTATTTGGTTTTGAAGTATGGAAAAAAAAAAACCTTCTTGACCCATGGTCAAAAACTCGAGAGAGGGGGAGGGTTAGTTCTTAGATCTTAGTTCATTTTTAAACATCTTATCTTATTGAAGGTCTTTTGTGAAAATGAAAGAAAATCAATTTTTATAACTATTCTGAATATAATTATTTAAATAACACTAAAAATTTATTCACACTAAAAAATTATTAAATTTGGTTCCCTTTAAACTGCCTATCCGCATAATTATTTTTCACCAAAATAAATAAAAACTTTTTTTTTTTTTTTTTTTTTTTTTTTTAAAA
>KZ807008.1:472526-485949 GCA_000696205.2 Oncopeltus fasciatus
TATGTACTAACTCTATTAAAAATGTATTTAATTATTTCAATTTTATATGACATAATTAATACCTTTGGTAACTTTTAATATTTAAGGAAATCCATGATAAATTAGCCGAGATTTCGGACAGAATCAGAAAAATAAAACACTAAAAAAATATTGGGTAATTATATTATTTCATCAATGCCACTTTCAGATGTGACCATAAACCTTCTTCGGAGATCTCTCGAGTCATCACTATCGCCCTGATAATGACTTATGAAGTTAAGCCGAAACGTTGGTAATAATAAAATAAAATAATTACTCAATGATTGTGAATATTTCGTTTTTATAATCTTGGCGAAACCCTGACTAATTTCTCACACATAGTACTCGATGGAAAACCAATCACCAACCATAACACAATACAGAAAATCCTTTATGAACCCAATATCTTACTAGTGTTTATAGTGCCTTAGAGATTTTTCCGTAGATTTCGGCTATGACACTGGGTTAACCTTTTTTTTTTTTTAATTAATGTAATTTAATTCTCATTTTTTATATAATTTAATTACTAATAAAACTATTGCTCATTTAACTTTTTTATTCCAATTTTAATTTACTTATTACTAACTTTAAATATATACATACACACACACACACACACACACACATACACATAATTGTTGGATCCAAATAAATTTTATATTATTGAATTGAATTTATAAACAATCTGTATTGTAAGAGAGTAACAAGATTCGGAAAAATATAACTCTGCAGAAGAGAAAAGAAATAAAAAGATAAAAAACAATAATTTACATACCTCACAAAATGATAGATTTGCGGCTGTCATTGCGGAAAAAAGCAAACCGACATCTTAAACAGGATAATAACGATTACTAAATACACACAAATCAAGAAATAGCCCACTATCTCCAAGAATTTTTCTCCCTACCGGGCAACTACTAAGAATCAACACGGAAGGTGGGAGGTAGCCATCCTTTTTTAAACATCCAGGACACTGGACAGGCCCTAACGGAATCAGACTCGCTGCCCCAAGCCATTGGATGCCCGCAAAACCGAAGCTCTTTATCACCAAATTAAGATTAAATTTTATACTTCTTAAAATATATATAAATGAGAATAAGACTCACAAGTAAATACAACAAATGCAAAAGTAAAAATAGGACAACCATGGAAGACAAATTCGGGAATTAAAATCTTCAGGAAAAATTTAAATTAAAAGTTGAAAGACAACATTTAGAATTGGTGTAGGAGCCAAAATAAACATATTAAATAGCCCTAAAATGAATTTCGAAGCCTGGGCTGGTCGGTCTGATATATGCACTCTCAGAGGAAGATTCTAAAGCAGTGGACATCCAAAACTTATTTATCCTCCAGGAAAAAAAAAAAAAAAAAAATACAAATAGCCATAAGAAGAAAGCTCGCGCCTGGGATCAGAGGAGGCCGAGGGTGAACGTCCCAGCCCAGATGTCCCCTTATTTACATTTATTTCCGATTTGCATTTCGCAAGCAACAGCTCCGGTTGGCCGTCTTGAAGAAGCGCGGGAAGCCTCTCTCCGTGGGGGGGGGGGGCTAACTCAAGAATAGCAAATGGAAAGTCGACCATTTCCAGGACCGTGGCAAAAACTTCAGCCGAAGTCTAGCAAGCAAGGAAGGAATAATCACTAGCACAAAATATGTCAATTCTAAACATTATGAGTCCGTCAAGCAAGCGTTTCATTAAAGATGAAAATGCTCTGAAATAAGAGCACAAGACGGAATGAAATTTAAAAGACTCAGGATCAATGAATGCAAGAAGTATGTTCACTCAAGCTTGTTCCTTGACTGGCCGGGAAGGTAGAGTGTGATAATCGCTCTTCCATATAATTGTCATAAATCTTCTAAGATGGTGAATAGCATGAACCCTATGGAAAAAAAATGGGAGGACAAATTTGATGGAGGATAAATTCATTTGAATATGAGAGGAGAAGAAACCAAATAGTATTACTAGAGACTGAATTTATATTTAATTATATAGATATATTGATATAGAATTGAAATATCTTTAACGCTCTAGTTATTATTAATTTAATGAAAAATTGATAAACCAAAATATGATGAATAGAATTGATAAGGCAGTAAATTTCAAACGTTTTTAATGCAAAACATTTTTACAATAGTTGACAATTTGAAAATTTTAAAACCAGCAGCTACTTTCGTATTCAATAAATTAATTTTATTTATTTTTAAGAGGGCTACAATCCATTACAAAGAGCTGACCTATTGNAAACGATTTATACTCACACTTGACATTTCAAGTAATTCTACAATTTTATTCGGACGACTTCGTTCCAATACGATCACTATCCTTCAAATTACTTTTAAAAGCAATAAGTCAAATTTCATTAATAAAAAATACAATAAGTCGTAAAGTTAAAAATTTACGGTTCAGGTGAAATCCCACTTCTAATTATTCCTTTTCGCCGAGTAACTCCTAAAATATTTTTTTTAAATCAATAAACATATCTGTCTTGGGATTACTCTAAAGCTACATCAAACAATCGGTTATTTATTTATTTATATTTGTTTAGTTGAACTCGACGTTCTGGTAATTCACATACCTATTAAACTGATTATGATCAATAATGAACTTATCCGTCGTCCCTATGTCGA
Organism: Oncopeltus fasciatus; assembly: GCA_000696205.2. Lineage (NCBI taxonomy): Eukaryota > Metazoa > Arthropoda > Insecta > Hemiptera > Lygaeidae > Oncopeltus > Oncopeltus fasciatus. The sequence goes on from KZ807008.1 coordinate 475,173, forward strand.
ATTCATCGAAGAAAATATAAATTTTTTTCTGTGTGGAGCGCTTGTGGACAGACACAGAAATACATAAACACACCTATTATTTTTATCTCGTCACAGAAGCAAAAGACAAGCAAGGATTTGAAAATATGTACAAGGACAAAAAAAAAAAATAATAATAATAATAATAAAAGAAAGCAGATCGCACGCAGATGTTTGTGCAACAAAACATATTCGAAACTGCACACACGCATAGGGACCTCGGTGAACAAACGAGACAATGAAAAAACGCCCAAGGAAGAAATTTATCGCCCACCACCACCTGTGCGCGACTAAGCTCACGTCTGTCTCCCTCCACTCTCAACTGTAGAACCTCGATTTTAATTATTTAACTATTACATTTCCTACGGTCCTTTTATAGCTATGTCACCAATTAAAAATTCCAATGTGAAAAATAGCGAATTTATTTATCAATTATATTTCTGGAAAAAAAAAGCATATCAAAATAAAATATACAAATATTAATATAGTTGTGGTTTATTATCCCCCGTAAATTATAAACAATTAATGAGAGGGAATAGAATAACAGATAGATTTTTTTATTCTATTCGCTCTCATAATTGTTTAAAATTTACGGGGGATAATATACCACGACTAATTAATATTTATAAATGAAAACTTAAAAAAAATAATAACGAGAGTGGATAAATAGCTTGACAATGTCAGCTCCTTCGAGCATAAGACGATGTATTCGTCTTTCTCGTGGGTTAGGCTCTTTCAAGTGTGTTGGGAATTTAATAAGTTATCTAGCTCGTCCCGGTAGCATAACTGGTAAATCACCGGCCCGGATAGCAGGAGATCCAGGTTGGGATAGTTAAGATTTTTATTCTGTTCCCTTGCATTTATTGTTTATAAGAGGTAATGTTTTTTTTGTTTTTTTTTTTTCAGTTTGAGGATAAAGGGAGCATGTTTACTCGAGTAATTTTGACTCCAATGAATCAGAAGATAAGAAACTGGCTGTTGACGGCGAAAACCTACCCCCAGACTCCAACCGATGTAAATTACCACCGTATGAAGCAAGCTCAGCCTCCACAATGCCGATGTTGGTATAAACCACAACCCCAGACAAATTCCCTCTACACTCAAGTGTGTGTGCGTGTATATATATATATATTCTGTTGTTCAGCCACTTAGGGTCATGGAAGGAGGCGCTATATATAAACAGCCAGCCATTTCTTACATCCTATTCTCCGACTTAAGCCTGCCCAGAGTGAGACACGAACCCCCAAGATAGGTCGATAAATCCAAATTAATAAGAGCAATCAAGTCGCTACACTCTCGATGTTATTCCCACTAAATGGATCCCGTCTAATTTACTTGGGGTTGTAAGGAAAATTGTACCAAATATATCCTTACGATGAGACAACAGAAGCCCTGCTCGAAGGTTTAACACAATAAAATCAGTCGAGTAGGAATTGTAGGTTTAATAGGAAGTTATTGTTAATCAATTTTAAAGTCTATATAGTTTAGAAAAACATTAACTTCAGTTAAGTATCATATAGTTATTATTCTATTTAATCATTTCACTACTATAAGCAATGAAAAAAAAAAATGTCATTCGATTTGCAAGAGCAGTAGGGCGCCAGGATAGCTCATGGGATACATTCGGATCTCGTATCCCTGGCGACATGGATGTTTAGAATGGGATGTCAACCTGTAGAAAGCCCCTCCCTCCATGATCTTCCAAGAGGATAAAATGGAGGCTAACACTTGAAAAAAAAAAAAAAAAAAAAAAAAAAAAAATCGACTATTTCCAGAACCGTGGCAAAAACTCTGGCCGAAGTCAATATAGGCAATAATTACTAGCACAAATTATGACGATTCTAAGCATTATGAGTCCGTCAAGCAAGCGTTTCATTAAAGATAGAGTTGCATTAGCATTAACATTCCCGCTTGCATAGTTTTTTGAACAGAATGTCGAGGGATTCCATTTAAAAAAAAAAAAAAAAAAAAAAAAGTATCTTAGTGAAAAAATGAATCTAGGGAAGATTAGAGGCTAAACTAAGGTTTTCTCGGATTTCTTTATTTTCAGTGGCTTAACTTTATGAACTAACTTCAATTATATAAAATGTGATTCGCAAATGATAGGAAGTATCAATTTTATTACATTTAAAAAAAAAAACAATAATTTTGCAATGAAAAAAGGGACTTTTTTTATGTGCCTGGTTTCCACGAGAATTTTACATGTCACCTCTGATATTTTTTTACAATTATATCTCTAATATAAACAAGATACCACTATCTCATATAAGTAGAAAATAACACAAGTATAAAAAGGTTAGTTAAAAAGGTCTCCGAGATCAGAGCATATACGATTTATTTTCCAAGCATGCAGTTCGGGGAAGTTCAAATTTCCCACCATACGCATGGCTGAGGGTCATCCCTGGAGAGTGGTGCTATCTGTGCTGAGCGCCAGCTACTATCTGCCCTTTGGGCTACCAGTTATTCCTGCTTTGGTCTTGTCTTCCTGTACTACATGCTTTTTACCATTTCTTCTTCCGGGTTGGACCGTGTCAAGTTGTTATTTGCCGAGCTTTCGCACATCATGTGATGGCTTCTTCAGGGCTGAAAAGAGAATGTCAAATATCAAAAACTTGACAAGGTCCAACCCGGAAGAAGAAACGGTAAATACATCTGACGACCGTCGAAGCCTACGTGAACAACTATATGCTTTCCTTTATAAATATTTAATTTAGTTGTGGTATTTTATCCCACGAAAAATGAAGAATCTGGCTGGGACAGATAGTTTTTTATTTTCTATTCCCTCTCAATAATTATATGCTTTCCTCTTTCAAACTGTTTTGAATACATACATTATGACATAACAGGCAGCAAGTTGTCCTCTCCGGGCACGGAAAAATGAAGAATAAAGAACGAAGAAGGAAAATAAAAGTGCATTTTCATTTCCCACCGTCCAGTAAAACTGTTGCCACTTAGATTTCTCAAATTCCTGGGATCATTTAAGCTCACCAGCAAATAAATTTTCTCCACATTCATTGTATAAACCTACAACTCTAAACAAAGGCCTCAGCTCAGCAAATATCCACAATAAACCGGCTATAGACATCAATTTCATTTTTTCTTCCCCATTTCTCGTTTTTATTTATTTCTGCATATACAATTCCAGCCTTTGTTAAAAAATCACACCAAATAGTGGCATGCATATTAGGAACAAAGTCTAAAATTAACATTTATTTATTTAAACAGTTTTTTAGTTGTTTATAATTAACCCAACCACATATTGATTGATTATGCCATTACAATNTATATATATACCAGTAGTAAATAAAGCACTACTAATTAACTGAATACGAAAATCTCGACTTATACACTGGACAAATGACGGACTATCATTCGCATTGGATACTTTCCATGTGGCCAGCAACTCGTAAGGCGTTTTGAATAAGTAAAGGCTAGCTTTTACGTTGAAACCACAATGTTATTTACGATTTATGGAAGACATTTTGGCAAATAATTATCATAATTATTGTTCCAAGGTGATTACATCGGTGACTAGCATTGAATGAGTCGCTGAGTGAAACGAATTTGATAAATTTAATGATGTTCAGCAAGAACATTTTGATCCGAATGAAATTTCTATGGGTCGAAATTATTTTAGATAATTTACCATAGCGGTATCAGCGAGGTATGTGGACTCATACCCCCCCCCCCCACCCTTTTGGAGAACTTAAACTTATTCGCATGTTGACGAATTCTGAAGCATCAAATTGTCTGGTGAAAGTCAAAACGAAAACTTGATTGAGATATTATTTGTTAATCTTCTTTTGAACACGAAGTACAGGAGATGTAGCGAGACAAACAACTGTAAAATTGGAAAATTACTTCATTCACGGATTTCCGCCTTCATGAGAAGGGTCTGCACCAAGCTAATTTGTATAAGAAAACCCTTTTATACAAATTAAAAACAATCAGACAACTAAACAAATTGAACCACACACACATAATAGAATATTGAAGTATATTACATTTTAATCAAATTTAAACCGAGAAATTGATGTTTATGACTCTTCATATACAATTTATCTATACAAATAATATGTAAAACGAAATTTGGATCCCTGATGATTACATTGTTGAGTAGAGAAGCATTGAAAGAGTTCATTATTGCTGAAACAGTGAACAGATCGTTAATTCAAATTTTCAAATTCAAACGCTTTAGGTAGAAACGGAATTTTAGAGAACAGCTTCAGATATAAATTAAGTATAACATACCTCTTTCGAAAATAAAATGACAATGAGCAATTAATTTTACTCAACTTCATAACGACATTATACTGTTGATGCTATAACTAAAATTTTAAAAAATGTCTCCATTGAAATTAACTGTGTTTCATGCAAATCTCTCCCAAAAGTAAATAATAATAAAATAAAAAAAAGGCTTATATTCTATAGACCCTTTAGTTATTCATTAAATAATATTTTGTAATATTATTTCAAAAAATTAGTATAAACAAGACAAAATTTATTTTATTAGATATATGTGATAGCTCCACTTTATTTATATATTTAAAAAAAAACACCTCAAACGCATTGTATTATAACAATATCGCCATTATATATGCATATATAATGAGCTATTTATTATAAAAGCCGCGGCCGAATTATTATTAGGTGGTTAAAGACATGGCGTCTTGCACTTAATCCCACAGAAGTCGGAAGCCCATAGGTCATCCTCCGGCACATAGGATTGCCTTTCCTTGGCAAATACTTTGATACAAGTTTTATCTGGGAACTTCAGGAGAACACTAGACTTCAACAAGCACTTAGTTGTATCCACTACTAAACATATTTGCCAACCTTAGTCGTGACTGCCTTACACTTATCACAATTCGATTATCCCCCCCATCGTCTGCCGTGTCTGGAACGGCTCCAGCAACCCACACGAAAACGCTTTGCTTGCTCTCATTTAGAAGCGGAATACTCCCAACGGCCCTTGGTTACTCAACTTAACAGGGGGGACTGAGAGAGAGTCGATCCGCCTGGATTTCATATATTGGTGGGGAGTTGAAATATACAGCTCATTATCTGGCACTCATCTATATTTTACAAGAACCTGCTGAAGTGGTGAGGGCCGGACGCTCCACACTTTGGGAAGGTTACAGAAGTGCTCCAGGCTCAAGCTCTGTGTTGTTGTCCAGTCTCTGGAGATGTAACTTATTCCTGGGAGTTGAGGACGCACACGTGTCCACAGTACGCTTTCTCCTGACCCCTGTCCCTTAGTACTACACAAATAAACCACTGGAAAAATCTATTGCTCAACTAAACTGATCCTATTCCTTAAAATTCATTTCTTAAATTGAAAAGTAGGATCCGTTTCTTCTCTATCTGTATACTTTATTTTTTAAATAAATAAATCTTTATTTATAACATTCTGTTACTTAAGATCTTGTAATTTGATGACGGGTTCTGTACACTAAAAACAAAAAAAAAAAAGAGACAGAAAATAAAGTTTCTTGAATGACAATGAAAATGCATTATAATTGTCCTTTGAACGATAACTAACAAAGAAGTCTAAATAAATGAAAAATAAATTTGAAACGGATTTACATCACACACTTACTTTTGTTCACAAATTTTTGGAAATTATATTTAATTTCTGCATTGATCAATTTAGATTTTCTTTGAATTGTTTAATTCATTCTGGACTATTGTCTCTTCACGGGCTTCTTCATGATGGAAAAACCAATTCGTTAAGAACATTTACAAAGAAGATATCCACTACGATAACTGTCAGGTATTTGGGGTTATGTCATTATTGATATCATAATGAACCGTTAAGTCTATAACTTTTAAGTAGAGTTTGAATTTTTTTTTTTTTAATTTGGCAGCAAACAATGTGTCTGAGAGGACTACCTTATTCCACCAATTTAAAAAGTTTCTTTGAGACTTGTAATTATATTATGTCAATTCTTCATCAAGAGCTCTTAAATAGAAAATAATAAAAAGTAAATTTATTTTTTTAGAAGTTTTTCTCCTTCATAAAATAGGACAAAGTATCAAATAATTTATGTCATAATTAAGTAAATTGTTATATAATCAATATCCTATAATTCTAAGATGATTTTAGTTGGGGTTCGGTCGAGGTAGATCCAAAAAACACAAATTAAAAAAATGTATTTTTTTAATGAAGGATTATCTGCCAACGTTTCGGCTTACATTGTAAGCCATCTTCAGGGCTGTAGAAATACAATGTCATGAGAATACAGTAATATTTGAAATTAGTATAATAGAGAATTATAATATAATGTGATATCAAGAGTATGAAAGTAGAAAGCTGTGTAAGACAATTAAAAGTTTATGAAAACAATATTGAAAAAGAACCAATTTGAAAAAAACATGTAAACAAACAACTAATTGACAAGAAAAAATTGAAATATCATTAAAGCAGTATTTTGCCACACCTACCTATCATGAAGATGAGAGACCGAACCCCAACTAAAATCATCTTAGAATAATATCTACGGTCAACAAACTCTCTTTTTGAATATCCTATAATCTTTTTTATTTTAAGCTTCCTTGGAGTTGCGGCACTGGCCGTTCTCTCCCTTATGTCATTACAGCTCCAAGTCATAGAGCAATGTATAGCAGATGTATGTACTATCTTACAGAATGTAATAAATAAATAAATAATTATTAAAAAAAAAAAATTTAAGCCAATAAAGCAATGCTTGTTCTTATTCGGATCAGAGCTTAGCTAGGACAGTAGATGAGAACATGTATATCATGTACCGTTATCAGCCAACCGTCTTAGCAATTTTCGCGAACGGCTTTTCACTTGATGCCAGCCAGCGAACGTAGAAGTAGACGAGTCAGCTAGCCTGCTCTGGTGATGACGTCACAAAGCCTTCCACTCATTTAATAACCGGCTAGCTAAGAGCCGAATATACACAATTACACATTAGAATGTATTGTAACGGGCGACATATTTCTTAGATAAAAATCTAACACGCCAGCAAACAGCGAGTAAAGGGCTTTATACAAATCTCGCGTTTGTTACATGTTTCTTTGTAAATGTACCAGATTATACTTACATATGAGAGTTTAAAAGTTCTTGACTTTCAGTTGGAGAAAGGAACACGCACTTCCATGTATAAAAATAAAAAAAGTTTGAATACTATTGATTATTATAAAACATATGCATTACTAATTTTGTTAATATAAACTCATTTATATTATAAATTTTTATATAAAATCATTATTAACGACCAATCAATTAATTCAATTAATTCTATTATCAATTAATTAATAATAGCATCTAGGGTTTTATTATTTTATTCAATTTTTTTTAATCGAAAAGCTTATAATAAGATATATATATACGATTTTCATCACATTCAATTTCACAACACTAAAGAAGCCTTGTCCTCATCTAAAATTAACTATTAAACATAAGACTCTAAGATGATTTTAGTTGGGGTTCGGTCGAGGTAGATCCAAAAAACACAAATTAAAAAAATGTATTTTTTTAATGAAGGATTATCTGCCAACGTTTCGGCTTACATTGTAAGCCATCTTCAGGGCTATCATGAAGATGAGAGAGGACGTCCTGTCCCTAAGTTCACATTTCCATGACTGGAAATGTTTTTATTAAACATAAGATTTAATTTTTAATGTTAATTTAAATTAAATGTTTTTATTAAACATAAGATTTAAATTAGTGTATATAAAGGGAGACACCGGGGATTAGCAGAGAGTATTTGTTCATATTCGTGAATCCAAGCTCTGGGGGTTCAAGTCCCGCGCTGGCCAAGCTTATGTTGCGAACTGAAGGCTTACCCAGGATAATAGGGGAATAGCTTAAAGTTGCTTGAGAACATGCATCGCTGTTTATTCCCAGCGTTAGGGAAAAAAAAATAAAAATAAAAAAAATAAATATATAAAATAAATAAAACTATTTAATCTGAGCAGATTTTCCATGTTTTATGAAAGATAAATATAAATAAGAGTATATGACAAAATGTAATTTACGAAGTCGAGAGAATAATGAGTAAAAAAGATATAACCACTAAGGTAGGCTCAAGAGTGGCTGGGAATGAAGAGTGGGGGGAAGCATTTCTCTAACAAAATTACTTTCATAACTTTCTTTCTTAACAAGTATTCAAACATTTTCCTATCTCAAATAAAAATAAAGAGATTATAATTATAAATTTTGTCTAAAACCTCCTTCTCTGTCATCCAATTTCAACCATAAATTAATTCTTTCAATGGTTTGAACTGAAAAGCCTAAATACCAAATTTGGTTTCTATATTTTAAAATAAGAGGGAATGCCCAGCACTCAAAATTACATTCTTAGATATCTTTCAGAATATGCATCATTTGTTTGTTTACACCTATTTTGTTGTACACATTTTTTTTTCTGAAATTCTCTTAATAACAAAGATATTAAGATTTATAATCTTCCTCTAAATCCCCTTCCTCCAGATTGATTTCATCCATTAAAATTTATCCAAGGATTTTCAAACAAAAGCTTAAATATAAATTTTTGTGACAGTATTTTAAAAATTGTGGGATGCTAGAGAGTGTACAGCATAATAGTTTTCTATATTATCCATGGTATCTAGATCTAAATATTAAAAAAACAAACTAAAATTGCACCACTTTTAGTAAACTCATGAAGCAGATTAAAAAATTAGATTACATGCTTTCGAGAGCTTTCCATGAGGTTAAGGCTGAGCATCTGTGAGCTGAGGTATAGTCAAGACGACAGAGGGATGAAATAAGAAAATAAAAAGTAGAAAGATGAATACAGATAGGAGACATATGACTTCCCTTTCAGCAGGTAATGCAAAAATGGATAATGGGATACCTGTAATGCAGAATACCTGGGAAAAACTTGAATGCCATAATGACTTGTTACAACTTGATTCAATATCAAAGTAATCTTCAGATCTTGAGTAACAATCTAAAACATTATACTTGTGAAATGAAATTTTTAAAATAGTATTAATATTGCATAAAACTGACAGGAAGTTAAATAAATTTCACTATATTATAAAAATAACTTTTAGAAATTTCTAGCAATGTATATATTAGTCTAAGAAGCAGTAGATCTTAGCATATTGAGAATTATTCAGATCAACTTAAAATTTTGAAGAGGTAGTTATCCATATAAGTGAAAATTCAGTTTTCTTTCTTAGTCAGCACATAAGAAACAATAAAATCCTATACACTGCCTCTTTTGATTCTGATTTTACTCTATGTCAAGACAACTATAATTTTTCTAAAAGTAACTTAAATATTCCTTAAAGCATTAAGGAAGGATTTNAAAAAAAAAAAAAAAAAAAAAAAAAAAAAAAAAAAAAAAAAAAAAAAAAAAATTATAATTACAGGAGCAAATGTGCGTATAGTATACGTAATATATAATATAGCATAACATACACATGTATTTAATTTAACGAACCACATTATTAGCTTCTCCCATATAGAATCGGTAGAGATCGTAGATCAGTTGGAAATGTTTCATATCATTTCATTCTACAAATGAGAGTAGTTGGCAAATATACTAAAAGCAAACATAATGTTACAGATGGCAAGGAGAATAAAAAATGTCTCTTTCAAGATATATATATATATATACACACACACAAACACACTTAATATATTATTCTAAGTGTGAAAAAGGAAGTGGCGACGAAGATGGTTATAAAAATAAAAGCTGATTTGAGAGTAAAAAAGTTCTTAAAGAAACTGAGAGGAACCAACATTTTATACATGACATCTATGTGGCTGTGCTCTGAAACAGTACTGTAACCTCCCCCAGATTGGAGAGAAGAGGGAGATTGAATTATAGCCCCGGAGAGGCTGGTTCTCGCTGTGGAAGAGCAGGGAATGTCCCCGGCGAGGGCGGCCCACAGAGAGACGAGACAGAAAATCGTTACTGGCCCCACCACTGCTGCTCTTATCAATCGACCCTAGGCCCACCGCCGACACTTCTACTACTGAACAGACCGTAAAAAAAAAAAATGTCCTCTGACCCTCTCTCTCTCTCTCTCCCGAGGCCCTGCCGCGCCACACGGAACCCCGGGCTACGCAGATCCTAGCAGACATCGAGTGCCGATGCACTCGTCGTCTGGAGCCTTCAAAACGCTACGGGAGAGGGGATTACTCTGACATGTATCCTGCAGGATTGTATGTTACTTTTCATTTCAGGTCGTTAGGGTGAGAATTACAAGAGTCCGTAGCGCAAGAACCGCCTTATCTAAGCAGATTTCACATGTTTCATTAATGATGGACAAGTATAAGAGTAAACGGAGAGTTTCATGAGCAGGACAGCGCAATGAGTGTAAAAGACAAGACCCCTGAACCTGGATCTGCAATGACCAGGAAGGAACATTTGGGGAAGTACTAAGCCATCGAAGTTATATTCTTTAATATCGTCCTGAATCAGAGTTTTTCGTTAAAAAAAAAATAAAATATAGAACATAAATATTAGAGGATTAAATTTTGTAACGTTTTCAACGCACTCATACAACACATTTTCGGACACACAAAAAAGAGCAATGTATTACATTTTGGTCTTACTCTAAATCTCCCCTCCTCTCCTTCAAGCAATTTAAACAAAAAATTAATTTATTCAACTGTTTATAAATATAAATCTTGACAAAAAAGAGGGCCAAACACTCACAAAAATCTCTTCTCCCTCTCCCCCCCCCCTCTCTCTCTCTCTCTCTCTCTCTCTCTCTCTCTCTCTCTCTCTCTCTCTCTCTCTCTCTCTCTCTC
>KZ807008.1:559665-588772 GCA_000696205.2 Oncopeltus fasciatus
CCCCCCCCCCAAAAAAAATCTACTGTTAAACATTTTAATGTGATAGCAATAGGTATTATTATGTAAACTCATCGAAGATCTGTATATCTAATTAAAATGCATATTACATTATTTTCTTTACTATATTAATAAAATTTGAACAAGTTAATTTTAATAACAATATGAATATACAATAAATTTGAAATTATTATACCAAAAAGATTTAAATTATAAAACAAAATAAGTTTACATTTTAGATCACAGATATAATATATTTTTTGTCACATTGCTAAATATAGATTGTAATTATTTTGTTCTGATCTTTGTTTTTTCCAGATTTACATAACTGTCTAATAATATTACAGATTCATTTGTATCTTGAAAAAAGACTAAATATTTTCTACTATTGAACAGTTCACTCTTTTAAGATTTATATATATANAAGTACAGTCACTTATTTCGAATAATTAATTAACTCGAATGACTCACTTTTAGGAAACGGCAGTACTATGGGGAAGAGGGCTATATGCAAGGTTGTGACGTCAGGGTTGGCGCACTATATAACTCCTCCTCCATCACAAGTGAGTGCTCCTCGCTGAAGGACCTCTAAATATGATATTTGATTTGGCAGAGGGTTCTATGACGTCACAGATCCACTGTCAGCCTCGCCACCACCGTAATAGCACGTATTTATATTCTGAGCGGTTTTGAATGTGTCCCCAACATCTCCATGCCACGATCTCTCTTACCATACTCCATAGGCAGAATGAAGTCACATTTCCTGGTGATGATTGTTACGTTTTGTGTGGCAACTACTAGCCAGAGTGTCTTCTTGGCATGCTCAGGAAAGTGTGAGGTAACTTCCTGGAAAAATTATTTTCATAGTTACGTAAATAGGTGCCGCTAAGCCTTCCAATATCCAACGAATACAATCCTTTCAGTCCAAAATGCTGAGAATAATTGATAACGCTTCTTATTATATGTCCAAATCTACCCTTCATCACGACTTTAATATTCCTTTCGTCCAAGACCTTATCTCCACCCGCTTCAAGCTCTTCCATAGTAAACACTAATTTCATCCTAATCCACATGCCCAATCCCTGTCGTCGGACTCCAATCCTTGTAATCCTCTCTAGCGACTGAAACGGAGATGACCTCGTGACCTCCTGGGCCTTAATGCCTAAACTTATTAGGAATGTGGTCGATGGGCCCCTTCTCCTGCACAGTGATGATCACTTATTTAGTTACGTAAATAACACATAAATTTGAAATTGTTCGCTTGTTAGAAACATTTATGGGGGGTAATGATAAACTAATTAGTAAAAAAGTCTCTGTATAGCCTGCTTATTTGAACATGGCATGGAAATAAGGAGGGCTTCTGTTGAGGAATGAAAAAGTTTTTAAATCATGATACTAATTGTGGTAAACTAATCCCATATTACATTATTCGAATCAAGTTTGAATCCCGGCTGAGGTAGAGTGAGATTTTTTTTTTTCTGGCTTCCGGTACGATTCAAATTGAAAAATTTTTGAATTTAATAATGCCCGTAACCAGAAAATAAAGCAGAAATTTGAGTGTGTCCGGTGCCTTTTTTTCGATTATGAATATATTATTTACTCTAAATACTCATTGTGATTAATATGGTAGAAAATGAAAATATCTTTCTGACTCCTATATATTTACTACTTTATTTGACAATATTGTATAACTTTATATATTTGGTACCTGATTTACTGAGTTATGAAAGTCTAATATTCTAAAGGCTGATTTTAAATACAGGATCGGAAACATATTAAATGTAAAATATGCGGATTATTACCGATCTAATATCCAATTTGTTATCAAATTAATCATTTTAATAAAATATGTTAAGTCAGGGATAATGGATTAAATGATTATTATTTATTCATAGATTCTTCTTTTCTCTTGACCATGTCAAAAAGGTGGTTTTTTCCCAGCTCTAGCACACCCCTGTGATTTCTTCTTCTGGATTGAATGGAGAATACGCCTGAAGAAGCCATTACAGGATGTGCGAAAGCTCAGCTAAAGAAACCTTTTTAAAACTTTTTTTTTTCCATAACTCGTTTAAATAATAATAAAAACAACGATATGAATAATATAAATTTTTTTCTTCCAAACCCCCCTTTCCCTTATCTGTTTTAAATAAAAAAAGAAATGAATTTAACAGGTTTCAAAAGCCTAAACACTAAATTTGGTCTCTAGATTATAAAAAATGTTAGAGGGGGGCGTTAAGGTAACTCATGGGATCAGTTCTTGTCTCGCCTCCCTGGCGCTGGGGGTTTAAATCCCGCCCATGGATGCCGAGTTTTTGCATGTCCTGTAATGACTTCCTTAAGGCTGAATTATATATATATATATATATCTGTCATGAGAACAACCTCAGTGTCTACAATCCATCAGAATTCGTTAAAATTATCGCCGGAGATTAAAGTTATAACATAATGTGTTAAGAGAGTATCAAGTATCAAATTAAATCCATACTTAAAAATTTATTTTATATAATTCTGAATAATAATTTTAATCGTATAAAAGAAAATGAATTCTACTTGAATTAAAAATGCTTTCGATATTGCTTAAATTCCCAATAATAACTTTGAGTTTTGTTGACGGTCCCATGTAAACGAACAATACTTTAACTAGGATGACTTTAATTGTAAATAATGGGCATTGAATTAAATACAGAGATTTCCAGAATATTACAATGAATAGTTATTAAAGCTAATCATAAATCAAGATTCGATATATTTCAATTAAAAGTACGTCTGACATACTTCATACTGCAATTTTTAGTTTCAGCTAAGCCGCCTATTCTTAATAGCTAGATTTAGTATGGTAACGACTAAAAATATTTTACACATTTTTGTGAGTTGAGTTTAACTGCGAAACAATATACATTCCGCCTTTGTCCTTGCGCGAGCGAGTAGCAGGCGTGTGCGCGCCTGTGTGTGTATTTGTGTACAGTAACAAAAGTAACTTCTAGTTCAAGGGAAAACAATTTTTTTTTATATGCATAGGAATTATACGCTAGATGATGTATACTATATACGTAGGGAATATACACTACATTACATTAAAATTCCATAACTAATCCACAAAAAATGGAAAAAATTATTAAGGAGTGATCTTAAATGTAATGAGAACAACTAAGTTCAAAAGAAAAGAAATAAAGAAATCTCGAGGTTCAAATGTCTTCAAAATAAAATAATGGAAATAGATATTAAAAGTCTAAGTTTCACTTAAGACTTCAAAAAAAAAAAAAAGCTACTGCCAAATTAATAAAACATTTTAGAGGTAATCATGTTTTGATATAATTAAATCAGCTGAGTATGACAAGACAATAAAACTTGATTGCGCTGTGTGCAAGTGGTAAATTGTGTAGGGATTGAAATTACATATATACATAAAAAAAAAAAAAAAAAAAAAACTAATAAGAGTTTCTAAATTAATTTTGTGACTGTTGTATTACATTTCTTCTAACTATTAATAACTCAATAAATCTTTCAAAAATATTTTTTTAAATTCTTGGATAATAATAGTAATATTAGTGATGTTTTATAACTACTTGGTTGGGAATATATACGAAAGAGAACAACTGAGTGTGACTGTGCATACTTACACATGCACTTGACCTATTTCAACAAAATAGTACATAAACAATTAATGAGAGGGAATAGAATAAAAAAATCTATCTGTCCCAGCCAGGAAACGAACCTGGATCTCCTGCTATCCGGGCCGGTGCACTTACCAGTTGTGCTACCAGGACGCGCTAGATATCTCATTAAATTTCCTGTACGCTAGCGAGAGCCTAACCCACAAGAAAAACAAGAACCTCGTCTGACACTCGAAGGAGCTGACATTGTCAAGCTATTTGTCGACTCTCGTCATTTACTTTATTTAATTTTTTTTTATAAATATTTTATTTGGTTGTGGTTTTTTATCCCACGTAAATTTTAAACAATTAATGAGAGGGAATAGAATATAAAAAACTATCTGTNTACTCAATGTATTTATTCACCCTAACAAATATTTATGGGAATAGTTCATTATTGAAATGTTTAAACGATAAGAAATCATATTCTTCAGATCAATAATCTAAACCAGTATGATATTAATTTATTAATAATAGTTAATATTTTTTCTGCGAAAAGAAAGTAAATTAGTTCAAATGGAGAGTTTTTTTGATTACAACATTAAAACATAACCATTCTCTCCACAGAACCCCATGAAAACAAACGCCTTTTATCTGAAACCGTTCACTAAACTTACAACACAGTCCAGTTAACGACAGAACGGACATTTTGACTGGCCAAATTTCTTCAACTTATTCAAAAACAATTAGCCCTCCTCCAAAACAAAACTGTCAAACATTTCTCCTAGTTCCAAAAGTTACTTATCCACAATAATGTCCTACCTTTAATCTTTGTCATTTTATTGCCCCTTTTGAAACAGTTCGCCCTTTCTTTGTACCTACCGCTTCTTATCCCCCACCCTTCCACCACCCACGGTGTCCTTCTCGAAAATTTTTTTTTCAAAACCGGAAAGCTTAGTCAGACAGGACGCCACCTCTCGTCTTGATGATAGGTATGTGTGGTTAATTTATGCTTGCTGAATTCTTCCACATAGTTTACTAGAATCATACATTTGATACCACATTTCATTTAATTATGGCAATTCTATATTATAATATTGCAAATCATTTTTTTTTTCATTTTATTTTTACTTTTATTCATATTCTTAAGACATTGTATTTCAACAGCCCTGAAGTTGACTTACATTGTAAGCCGAAACATTGGCAGATAATTTTTTTTTAAATACAATTTTTTTTATGTTGTATTTTTTGGATCTACCTTGACCGAACCCCAACAAAAAAAATCTAATAATAGTATCTACTATATATAAAAAATAAAACAAATCTCTACTTAGAAAAAAAAATTGTTTTTGCTCCCACTAGTTACTGTAGGTAATCCCCACTTTTATTTGTCTTACCTCGAACGAATAATGAACTTACCCTTTAATTTTATATTTCAAAGTAACAGATCAAATTTCAATAAGAAAAGTAACTGATTCCAGCTTTTACAGGTAACTCCCATTCAGAATTGTTCTATTTCATTAAGTAACTACCAATACATTTCACGTATATTTAAAAGAGCTATACTCAATACTTCAGGTAGTCCCCAACTCCCAATCCGATTTCGCTCTGGAAGAACTAAATCTTACAATTTATTATATTAGAAAAACGATAAGTCAAGTACTGAAATAATCTAAATTTTCTTTAGGAAGGTGGTCGCATTTTAAACAGAAAGTTTATCTCCAGATCACAGAACTCTTCCAAGCATTTAAAATACTCCAGATGATGGCTGTTCCTCTTTCAATAACTAATTCTTTCCTGTCTAGACAAATACTGTATTTATCACACGAAGAGTTTGGGCTATACAATTTCATAAGGTGCAAGGTAAAGAGTACTATATCGTCTCGGCAACATCAAAGGGAATATATGCCTCAGATAAATGAAATATTTCGGTGGATAGACAAAAAATGCAGTCGTTGTCCAGTAGATATCAACATAAAAGCAAAAAAAAAAAAATATGAAACTTCTTTCGAGAAAAATAAAATTTTTTTAGGGTTATCAAATAAGAACAATTTATTCGCCTTTTTAATTGCCGCTTTTGGAGTCATTGATTCCATCTCCGGAGCTCAGTCACTTTTTGATGAATGTCCCTGACTTGGCGGCTCTAGGTGCTCTATTTGACATAATTGTCATCAACTTGGCTACCAGCACAAAAAAAAGGTTTTTTTTTTTCACCTCCTCGCCCCCCCCCCCCCCCCACCCCCACCAGAGTGCACAACTAAACCTAAACGAACCCCTTGTGTAGGAAATGAGGCTTTTGCCCCATGCCATGGAAATCAGCGTAGATAGGGTCCTTTCAAGAGAGGCGAGGTGCTCAAAGTGCGCGCACGCAGTCCTCTGGGATCCCGGGGTCTGCAACATCTCGCAAGGCGTTGCGCCATAGACCGCCTCGGGAGAGAGTACTGGCGAAATCGGAGGAAAGGGGGCCGAGACATACACTTTCCTGCTAACACTCCCACACATCCAAGGAGTCCGAATTCCACGTTGAATGAGTCCTTTAAAATGCAAATTCCCCTTCACACGGGAGCTGCGTAACCTGAGCATATTTCCAACGTTCTATATGACTGACATAAATGAGAGTAAATAACGAATTATATCTAATACACAATAGAACACAACATATACAAAAGGTTGCTCTAGACTAACCAGGAAAGAAGAATAAGGGAATTATTCAGCTATCATATTTTAATTTTTTTGTTTTGTTTTGTAATGTGTCAGCCTCCCTTTCAACTACTTAAGAGTAATGGAGGGAGGGCCTATCTACAGGTTGTCATCCCTGTAGCTCTTTTTTGTCGATAAAAGCACAATGCGGGATTTGAACCCGCAGCGGCAGGATTGCAAGACCCGAACAGATATACACTGACGCCCCTATCTCTTCCTTAATAAGGGCTTTTCTCAAAATGTTACAGAATATAAACATTGTAAAGTACATATTAAACCTTAATAAATTCGATTAACTTTTCGCATCAGAAAGAATTACAATTATTTGTTAAGAGTTGAAGATGGACTTTTCAAACATGGAAATTGCTTACGAAATAGGTTTTTTTTTTTTTTAATATTCCAAATTTCGTTAAGCAAAAATAAAATAAAAACGGGAACTCAAATAGTATTTTTAGACAGAGAAAGGCTCACTTATGTTGGTCAGCACAAACTGTTAATGCTTATTCAAAGGACACTTTGTTGACTTGGATTTTTTTTTTTTTTTTTTTTTTATAGATTACAATTGACTAACCAGTTAGAATCTGAAAAACATTCTCCATTACTTCAGTTGTAGTAATTGAATAGGAAAGCCAGTCAGAAGCAAGTCAGGCCTGAGAAAGTGCCACTGTATTTACAATTCTTATTTGACACACGGTGGACATGGCTCCGATAAGGAGACTGGGGTCTGGGAGGATTCTGATGCCATCCACGGGATAGAGAGCCCAGGGGAACAGTCGAAGGCTTTGTCCTCTTCTCGGATCGGCCATTGTTATCGCACAGCCCTTATCAACACATGATAAATGGTTTGCGACTTACGTTCTCTTTCTTTTTTTTTTTAAATCTACTTCTGTCTCATGCTATGATGTGCGAGGGTGTGGGGGAGAGGCATAAATAGGCCTTTCTTATTTCTAATTTCTTATTGTGTTTCCGATGAAAATCAATCTGTTTAAACTTTAAATAAGTATAAACAATTACAATGAGAACAGACAACCAAATTTTGAATCGACCATATCCATCATAAAATATTATTTTTCTTGTGGTATTTAATCCCACGTAAATTTTAACACTTTTTAGTGAAAGGTAACAGAATAAAAAATATAACTGTCCCAGTCAGGATTCGAACCTGGATCTCCTCCAAAGATAAGCATCTCCAGCAGGAGATCCAGGTTCGAGTCCAGGCTGGGACAGTTAGATTTTTTAATCTGTCCACTTCCACTAAAAATTGTTAAAATATCCATTATTGAATGAAATGTTTCATTTCAATAAAGAACTTCATAAAGGTTTCCACAACAAGGTCCTAGAACGTCCTGGACACCTTAATTTATAGTCTCGAAATTGTGTTCTAATTTTCTTCATGGCTATAGAAACAATTTTAATTCTTGAAAAGGAATACATTACTATGAAATATGCTAAAATAAACAGTTGATTTATACTACAACAAAAGCATGTCAGAGATGTACTTGTTTTTTTTTTTCATTTTTTTTAGACAGGCTTATTTAAATTCATTTATCCCACTCCGGAAACTGAAAGTTTTAGATACTAATTTTAGTTGTGGTATTTACTCCCACATTATTATCTTGCTAGCCTCGATGGTGTAACGGTTAGCATAACTGCCCGAAAAGCAGGAGACCTGGGTTCGAGTCCCGGCTGAGGTAGTAAGATTTTTTATTCTATATTCCCTTTCGTTTTTTACATGAAAGTAACGTAATTTGATTCCTATAGAAAATTCTTCTAACAATCACACATTATGGAATAGACAGTGTCTTATGACTATTAGTTCTAATTTCACCAATCAGAGAATTATCAGACGTATCCTCTTAAAGGTTTCCGTGTACATAAAACCAAAGAGTTGCTGTAAAAAAAAAAAAAAAAAANTTGTGGTTATTATCCCACGCAAATTTTAAACAATTAATGAGAGGGAATAGAATATTTATTATGTTCCCTCTCATTAATTGTTTATTAATAGACATTAATATTATTGAAAGTTAGCAAATCCTTTCGTACCCAAACTCCCCTAACTAACGGCCCCCTGGATCACAGGGATGTCTGGAACCTTTACCTAGAGCCCAAGGAGAGATATGAGGAGCCTGGAAGCGCCATGGCTGAGGACAGATGGTCAGGGGAGGGCGCGGTCAGAACTCGTTCCCCCATCCGGTCCCCCCGCTGCTCTGGGGCCTCCCAGACATCTTCCAGGGTCTTCAACCTTTCCACATCACGGGACCTTACATCTCTCTCTCCGGCGAGAGAGCCAGTGGCTACACATTCCCCGGGATGGGCATGCTTCCTTCAGGAGCTCCAACAGCTCCAAGTAGGCTTTCTTTTTATTTTGGTAGTTTGAACAATAAACCCAAATATTGGAGCAATGATTTTATTGGTAATGTATACATCAAATATACAACGATGATCAAACACCCCCCTCTATTCATATACTCCTAAAGTAAAAAAATGCAGGTGTGTAAAATTTAAAAAATGTATTTTTTAATAAAGGATTATCTGCCAACGTTTCGGCTTACATTGTTAGCCATCTTCAGGGCTATCATGAAGATGAGAGAGGACGTCCTGTCCCTAAGTTCACATTTCCATGACTTTTGGATCTACCTTGACCGAACCCCAACTAAAATCATCTTAAAATAATATCTACGGTCAACAAACTCTCCTTTTGTGTCTTTAATTTCACACATGCCTGACCATACAAAACTTTTATTACGGTAAACAGTAACTTAAATGGAATAGGTGATCAGCTAGGAAAAATAAAAAATACAGACAATTAATTAAATAATTTATAGACCTTTCTAGCTGACCCGGCGAACTTCGTACCTCCTTAGCGTAGCAATGATGCAATATTTTAGGACTTTGAGCACGATTGATTAAAATTTTCGTACAGTGGATATTGAGAAAAAATCAATACAAAGGAATTAATTTTACAATTTATCATTATTGTTATTACAATTTGAAACAAATGAGTAAATTACAAAGTTATTAGTAAATAACATGTGACACTTAAACTTATGAATAAGGTAGGTAGGGCAGATAGTCTTAAATCTTTATCAACAATATTTATTATATTGAATTATACATACTTTTAATTTCAACTTAATTTATCACTAATCGGTGCACAATATTTTTAGTTAACCTGTCTTTAGCTAATACAAATAGATTCGACGGTTTCCCTACACGTGAACATGCAACATATAGTTAGCAACACATGGATTTTCTAAATCTAAACCATATTATTAACTAGAACATGCAAAATTATTAAGATAATTAATAGCCAAATAATCATAGCATTAATAGCCTACATGACTTATTATAACTTTCACTCAGCCATACAATTTTTAAATTAATAGTTAAATTGAGTTTTCAATATACTTTTTCGTTATTTTTATTTTGTCTTTACGAATATATATTACAAATACCTGGTATTTTTTTTAATTACAATGAATGTTACAACTTGTTGGAAAAATAAATAACTTCTCAAAATAGGTCCAACACCAATTAATGAAAAATAAATTAATTTTGATGGCTCTGCTGTTCTGTAAGCACTTAACGACTCTTAGGGTTGCCTGAATAATCTAGAGTGACGATGGCTTCAAATCTCTTATATATTTCGGGACCTAAATGTGATAATAGGGATTATACCAGGTTACCTAGGTAATCGACCATGGATAGGTTACAGGCATCATCCATTCTACTTATTTCCCGCAGTTATATTTAATTAGGAATTCAATACATAAAAAAAAGATCACCTATTTAAGATGTTTGTTGGTTAGTTGGCCATCGAGTAATATGCCGGAGAAATTAGTCAGGATTTCGTCCAGGATTGTCTCAGACAATAGTAAAATATCTACCCATTTTATTTTTCTGATCCTCGCCGAAACCCTGACTAATTCCTCCAACATATTAACTATTTAAGAAAGAATTACCCAAAGTAAAAAAATATATAACGTATCCTAAGATGATTTTAGTTGGGGTTCGGTCGAGGTAGATCCAAAAAAAAAAAACACAAATAAAAAAATGTATTTTTTTAATGAAGGATTATCTGCCAACGTTTCGGCTTACATTGTAAGCCATCTTCAGGGCTGTAGAAATACAATGTCATGAGAATACAGTAATATTTGAAATTAGTATAATAGAGAATTATAATATAATGTGATATCAAGAGTATGAAAGTAGAAAACTGTGTAAGACAATTAAAAGTTTATGAAAACAATATTGAAAAAAGAACCAATTTGAAAAAAACATGCAAACCAACAACTAATTGACAAGAAACAATTGAAATATCATTAAAGCAGTAATTTGCCACACCTAATAACCTTTAATTGTCTTACATAGCTTTCTACATTCATACTCTTGATATCACATTATATTATTGCAATTCTCTATTATACTAATTTCAAATATTACTGTATTCTCATGACATTGTATTTCTACAGCCCTGAAGATGGCTTACAATGTAAGCCGAAACGTTGGCAGATAATCCTTCATTAAAAAATACATTTTTTTAATTTGTGTTTTTTTTTTTTGGATCTACCTCGACCGAACCCCAACTAAAATCATCTTAGAATAATATCTACGGTCAACAAACTCTCTCTTTGAATATATAACGTATCAAGTACCGACTTGAACTAAATAAAATTCAGTATTTGGCAGTGCGAAGAAGAGTCTATCATTAAGGTAGTTTTTTTTTTGTTTTTTTTTTGTGGCTGAGAAAAAGCGTTCAGAAAGCTGAAAGCGGCGGGGAGAATGACACCCTGCCCAGAAATTGGACAGAGAGAACAACTACCTGCCAGTTCTTTGTTCACCATATGGTGGCGGTCACTCCATACTCTGCTTCGGTATCCTCCAGAAACCCAAAACCACACACCAGTGCGAAACCATATTTACATCTCAACCATATCTAAGGAGACTAAGGAAACACAGAATAAAGGTTAAAAAAGAGAGTTTGTTGACTGTAGATATTATTCTAAGATGATTTTAGTTGGGGTTCGGTCGAGGTAGATCAAAAAAAAAAAAAACACAAATTAAAAAAATGTATTTTTTAATGAAAGATGGCTTACAATGTAAGCCGAAACGTTGGCAGATAATCCTTCATTAAAAAATACATTTTTTTTAATTTGTGTTTTTTTTTTTTGGATCTACCTCGACCGAACCCCAACTAAAATCGTCTAAGAATAAAGGTTATTTCTATTTGAATTTATTTTTTTTTCTAAGGTTTTAAATAGGATCCGATCTCGTGTAGAGAGCTTGCAAAGTATTCAATAATCAAATTGTAAGGATGCATAGAGCACAACAAGAGTCATATTTCATGAAACGCACATTCAAATTAATGTTTATACTTGAGCGCGAAAAATAGGGGAAAAAAAAAACCCTTTTAGAGGACAATGAGTAGTACAACAGAACTGTACAATAGTACAGTTAGACTCTTGCTAGTGTAGAGGGAATTGAATAAGACTGAATAAGACAACTAGCACGTCCTGGTAGTATAACTGGCAAGTACACCGGCTCGGATAACAGGAGATCTAGGTTCGATTCCTGGCTGGGACAGATAGATTTTTATATTCTATTCCCTCTCATTAATTGTTTGTACAATAGTACATGTATTCCCTTGCATTTAACTGTTTAAATAGTACTGTGAGAGCGATATGGGAGATTTTTCCACAACAGAGGAAAATTTACAACCTTCGCAGAAAAATTACGACTGTAACGTTACAACTACAATAAAGCAAGGATGGAGTCACTCTTCGTAGTATAACTGTAATTACTACGTTAACTACTTATTTCATTTATTCTCCTTTTCTCAATTTAAAAGTTTTGTTCATAGTTTTCACGGTATATTTTTAAATGGAATTGACTTAGCTCCAGAAATTACGGGCCGCCAGGCAGTTTCAATCAATTTCAGATGTGCAGAAAAGTCTAAGCTTCTCTCATGAATAATTCATTACATTTATATATAGGTATTACAATAGAAATAGAAATTACTCAATAACACGAATATTTCACACAAACTAAAAAATGATATGTAGGATCTACACGATGTAGCATAATTACCTTTATTATCATAAAGTGTGCACCGAGAAGCGCTAAATTTAAAATTGTTAGCATCAATCACCATTGTAAAAAAAAAAAAGGATATTTTTTATATATAAAGTTAAACCATTCTAGAAGACATCATTCAAATTCTAAAAATCACTCGTTTCAAAGACGTTTGTCCAAGGAAGACAATAATAGTAATAGAATAAAATAGCAAAGAATATTTTTTATGATCCCCATGGTTCTTTTTTTAAACATTAATTTTAACACTTCCAGAATGTATACAAATGAAACTAACAGAATTTTAAATAATGATTTTCGTTGTGGCATTTAAATCCCACGTTAAATTTTATGCAAGAAATGCAAGGGAGTTTACATAAATAAATCTCGCTACGTCAGCCGGAAATCGAACCCGGGTCTCCTGCATTCTGGGCAAGTATGCTGGCCACCACACTGTGTAGTGGCAAGTAGCAGGAGACCCGGGTTCGAATCCCGGCTGAGGTAGCAAGATTTTTTTATTCTCTTCCCCTGCATTTCTTGTATATGAGAATTTTAGTTATTGAAAATTAATTTTTTTTTATGTTCACTTTGTTTTAATTTATCCTTTAAATGTTTTTTTTTTTTTTTAATATTTCAAATTTCGTTTTTTGGGGCTTTTTTTTAATAAGTTTTAATAATTAATTTTTTTTTTAATATTCCAAATTTCGTTAAGCAAAAATAAAATAAAAACGGGAACTCAAATAGTATTTTTAGACAGAGAAAGGCTCACTTATGTTGGTCAGCACAAACTGTTAATGCTTATTCAAAGGACACTTTGTTGACTTGGATTTTTTTTTTTTTTTTTTTTTTATAGATTACAATTGACTAACCAGTTAGAATCTGAAAAACATTCTCCATTACTTCAGTTGTAGTAATTGAATAGGAAAGCCAGTCAGAAGCAAGTCAGGCCTGAGAAAGTGCCACTGTATTTACAATTCTTATTTGACACACGGTGGACATGGCTCCGATAAGGAGACTGGGGTCTGGGAGGATTCTGATGCCATCCACGGGATAGAGAGCCCAGGGGAACAGTCGAAGGCTTTGTCCTCTTCTCGGATCGGCCATTGTTATCGCACAGCCCTTATCAACACATGATAAATGGTTTGCGACTTACGTTCTCTTTCTTTTTTTTTTTAAATCTACTTCTGTCTCATGCTATGATGTGCGAGGGTGTGGGGGAGAGGCATAAATAGGCCTTTCTTATTTCTAATTTCTTATTGTGTTTCCGATGAAAATCAATCTGTTTAAACTTTAAATAAGTATAAACAATTACAATGAGAACAGACAACCAAATTTTGAATCGACCATATCCATCATAAAATATTATTTTTCTTGTGGTATTTAATCCCACGTAAATTTTAACACTTTTTAGTGAAAGGTAACAGAATAAAAAATATAACTGTCCCAGTCAGGATTCGAACCTGGATCTCCTCCAAAGATAAGCATCTCCAGCAGGAGATCCAGGTTCGAGTCCAGGCTGGGACAGTTAGATTTTTTAATCTGTCCACTTCCACTAAAAATTGTTAAAATATCCATTATTGAATGAAATGTTTCATTTCAATAAAGAACTTCATAAAGGTTTCCACAACAAGGTCCTAGAACGTCCTGGACACCTTAATTTATAGTCTCGAAATTGTGTTCTAATTTTCTTCATGGCTATAGAAACAATTTTAATTCTTGAAAAGGAATACATTACTATGAAATATGCTAAAATAAACAGTTGATTTATACTACAACAAAAGCATGTCAGAGATGTACTTGTTTTTTTTTTTCATTTTTTTTAGACAGGCTTATTTAAATTCATTTATCCCACTCCGGAAACTGAAAGTTTTAGATACTAATTTTAGTTGTGGTATTTACTCCCACATTATTATCTTGCTAGCCTCGATGGTGTAACGGTTAGCATAACTGCCCGAAAAGCAGGAGACCTGGGTTCGAGTCCCGGCTGAGGTAGTAAGATTTTTTATTCTATATTCCCTTTCGTTTTTTACATGAAAGTAACGTAATTTGATTCCTATAGAAAATTCTTCTAACAATCACACATTATGGAATAGACAGTGTCTTATGACTATTAGTTCTAATTTCACCAATCAGAGAATTATCAGACGTATCCTCTTAAAGGTTTCCGTGTACATAAAACCAAAGAGTTGCTGTAAAAAAAAAAAAAAAAAAAAAAAAAAAAAAAAAAAAACCTTTGCACCAAAATAATTTTTTCTACATCATATGATAAACAATAACAGCTCGAGATAAGATCTCTAGTAGGATCAAAACTGATCACACTCTCTCTGCTATAACATTTAATTCAGGACAATATTGCAACCATTAACAACCCACTCAGGACTAAGGACAAAAATCCGACAAGATGTTACGAAATATTCTCTCCCGTACATTTCTGATCATTATTCATATTTAAAAAAAAGGCGAAACTTAGTAAACCATTACAATAGAGACTTAAATATGTGTTAAACTTAAACCTTATTTTACATTAGAAACAGTTCAGCGATTTAGGTGTAAAACTTCTCTTAAAAGTCTAACAACTATGTTATTGATATGAAATTCAGCTTAATTTTCTCTATGATTTAATAATAAATTACTTTTCACTAAATAGCTAATGGACTAATATTAAAAGCAAAGATAAATATTGTCGAGTCACTCAATATCACTTATGAGCTATTAGTAATGACAGCCACTTTTCTCATTATAAAAAAAAAATCACATTCTTCTTATTTGAATAACTTTTCTAAAATTTTAAAAATAAATCTAGCGGATATGTTTTCCTTATAAATAATTTTAGTTTATGCTACAGATGTTATAAAACTAAGTCTGTTGAGTTTCAAAATATTTTCACAAAATTAATATTGTTAAAACATATTCTAAAGAATATAGTGATTTAACCTTAAAGCTTGAGCAATCTAAATATAACCCAACTATCCTTGAAATCACTTTCTACTAATTTAATAGAAATAAAAAAGTTTTCATGTATCTTTTATTTCATCTTTATTCAGCATGATAAGGAATTAATTAATATTAGATGTTTCTTGGGTTCGGTCAAGGTGAATCAAAAAAATACAATTTAAAAAATGTATATTTTTAAAATTTATATTTGTACATTAAAAAAAAACACACATTTTTCTAATTTGTATATTTTTTGGATATACCTTCACCGAACCCCAACAAAAAACATCTAATAATAATATTTACGGTCTAATTAATGTTTGCAATGAAAAATTCTTATTGTCATATTTTAGGAATGAATCAAACAAGAAAAATATTTATCAGCAGGACAATTTGAATGCGCCTCAAGTTATTTACCATTAACTTTTGAAAGTTTCTCCATGCTTCATTAAAATTAAGGGTAAATAAGATAAATAACTTTAGGGTAGAAATTAACAGGAAATTTAAGCTATGTAGCTGACCGGCATAGAAGAGGTGAGGGAAAAGGGGAGAAACCCTTCTTGTATTATAAGATATTTAAAAAAAAAAAACACTATGAGCGGTTTCGAGACTCAATATCTCATCCTCAGAGCCCAGGAATCGTCCAGACGAGAGTCTAGTAATAGACTGAACCTTCTTATACATTCTTCTATACATACATTCCTTAGTATGTGCCTTTTGTAAGAAAGATCTTAAAACATAAATGTTTGAAAGCCATATTTCAAACCTACTGTTTCATAAATTTTTCCACGACCCTAATAACAACAAAGATAATGAAGATTATTTACTTATGTGTTACCCCCTCACCAAAAAAAAAAAAAAAAGAAAAAAATAAGCCCAAATTTACATATCTTTAAAGAGGAAGGTCCGTACAATCCATCTTCATTAATAAACGTTTTATAAATTATAGAATGTAAATGTAAGACAATTAGACAATACAAGACGAATATGACTTGTCCTCGTTGGACAAATATATTACTGTTGTATACTATATAAGTATATTGAAAGTTATATTAGACAATACTAAACAAGAAAATAGTAAAGAAAGATTAAAATTAGGTTGATTTATCACTGATAAACTAATGTGGGAATGTTGTAAATCTATTAATAGGATGAGCAACAGTTATAAAAACTCCATTAATTAATTAACGATTTCCGAAGCTACCCTGTATGAGCAACAGTTTTTCTGAAAACAACAAATTTTAACTGTAACTGTTATAATTGTCTATTTTACTATTCTATAACCTACAATTAATCTAATTGGATTATTGACTTTTCAACAATTAAATTAGTGCCAACTAATATTATGAAAATATTATTTAGAGGTTCAAAAGAAGAGTTTGTTGACCGTAGATATTATTCTAAGATGATTTTAGTTGGAGTTCGGTCAAGGTAGATCGGTCAAGAAGATGGCTTACAATGTAAGCCGAAACGTTGGCAGATAATCCTTTATAAAAAAATTCATTTTTTTTTAAATTTGTGTTTTTTTGGATCTACCTTGACCGAACCCCAACTAAAATCATCTTAGAGTATTATTTAGAGGGTTTATGTTTTCAGAAATGTATAATTGAACATCTATTTTCTGACTGAAAATAACTTGTGAGTAGCATCACTAGCAATCAAAAAGAGTGAGAAGTAATTATATGAAAAGAAAAACTTTTCATCAGAGTTAATTGAATACGGACATAAATATGATAAAAATCACTGAAACGGCTAGAGCGTTATAGAGTGCATTTGGGCCGGGGAGTATAGAAGGTAGTGGGGGACTGAAAAGGATTTGGCTGGAGGATAGGCTGGCAGGGGAAGGAGCGGGTGGACTACACGTCCGAGAAGACGGAAAGACTGGAAGTTATTAACACGAGAGGGGAGGGCGGGCGGCCATGTTGGAGAGCAAGAGAGAGAGAGAGATGGCATTCCAGTGAGGCGCGCGCACACACACGAAGAGACAGGGAGGACCAAGGCTGTGAGAGAACGGGCGAGACGATTCCCCCAGGTAGAGGGAGAGAGAGTAGGGCACAGGACGCCACCACCTGGGGCTTCATGCCAACTGGAACCGGCGGCCTCCTGCTGTAGTCGCAGTCGGCAAGGGAAGGAGGAGTGAGCCGATATGGAATGCGGTCTCTGCTGCACTGGCAACAAGAAGTGATCTTAGCCATCAGCCAGTCAGTGTTACCAAAAGGCATTCAAACGGTCACCGTAATAACAAACTGAACTAGGAGGTCTAGCACCCAAGACTACCAATCCCCCCCCCCCCCATATCAGCTAAACACTCGGTCCATCCTAAGCCTAAATTAAATATGATAATATGATTTACACGAAAGCAGAAAATTACAGGTGACACGATTTTTACGATCGATGTGTTCAAGCAAACCTTTAAATTAAATATTTTATTATATTGCTTTCAATACAGTTTCTTCACAATTAGTCTTCGTTTACACATTATTTCAAATGAATTAGTGAGTATCTGGTGTTTTTCAATTCTGCCCACCAGATTAATGTTGCATAATATTTTACGATTAAAAGCTCAATTTCAGAGCCATATGGCCTCATGAAGAACGAACTTCAGAGCCATTTGGTTCCAAAAAACGACAATTTTCACATTCCATGTCAAATAGCGATAAAAATAAGTCTAAAATCAGAAAATGAATCTTTAATAGCTGATAATTAAAATAAGAATTTTTTAACCAGATATTACTTTTTTTTCTTTGTTACTCCCCAATTTGATAGATTTGATTCTTAAAGAGGGAACAACTAAGGGAAAAAATCACCATCAAAGTAAAGCAAACTTTTATTAGTCTTATTATATTTATTATTTTTATTTACAAAAATTGCATTAATTATTATTAGTTCACACTTCTAAACACTTCTTATTAGCTATGATAAAAATTTAAAAAAATGTTAAATTTAAAGAAAATAAACATTTAAATCACCAGATTTAATCAACATGTTCCAATGTTTCAAATATTACACTTGAGAGACGAATATGGATGAAAATTACGGAAATACTTGGGTACTCAAAAAATGAATTCATTTCAGAAATGCATTATAATGGCTATTATCTATTGATTCCATGATAAGATGATTTCTAGAAATAGCTATTAAAGGCGAAATATAAATGCTGTACTTTTTTTTTTCTCTTTTTTTTCATAAAAATTATTGATTAATGTCGTTTTTAGTTAAATTATTCTATTGGACACTTACTTGTTTACCTCCTTAAAAAAAATTCATATAATAACTTTATTATTTTACTTTTATAAATATTAAATTAGTTGTGGTATATTATCCCACGTAAATTTTAAACAATTAATGCGAGGGAATAGAACAAAAAATCTATCTGTCAGTTTCAGCCACGTCACGAACCCTGATTCGAGTCATGGCTGGGAAAGATATATTTTTACTCTATTCTCTCGCATTAATTGTCTTACAAGTTTCATTTTTTTGGAGAATCTATATTTTATAATAAATTTTTCTCATGCTCAGAATAGATAATCAAATTATATAAATAAAAGAAAAAGACCTTTTATNTACAAGGGCTGAAACTAAACCTAAATTTTATAAATATTACTTTTTTGTGGTATTTAATCCCACGTAAATTTTAACAATTTTTAGTTCAAGGGAACTTATAAAATTATTAGATTAAACTTTATATTATCTATATGGAAACAATTGGTCACAACTATATACAAAAAAAAAATAGTAAAAACAAAATTTTTATTATTAATAATGTGATTAATAAGTAAAAAGACCAATGAGGATTGAGATATCAGTTCGATGACGTCACAAAGAAAGATGCTAACGGTCGAAATGGCTCAGGGCTAGGTAACAAATAGAACTACATCCTGCAAGACTAATCTTGCTCGGAGTTTCTGTGCAAACGCGAAATTTTGA
Organism: Oncopeltus fasciatus; assembly: GCA_000696205.2. NCBI lineage: Eukaryota > Metazoa > Arthropoda > Insecta > Hemiptera > Lygaeidae > Oncopeltus > Oncopeltus fasciatus. The sequence goes on from KZ807008.1 coordinate 578,886, forward strand.
AGTGAAGCTCAGTAGCTGTTCCCAAGTAATTCATAAGATATCATCTATAATAAAAGGGGTTTTCACTTTAATTGCCCCATATTTAAAGGAACAATCCATGGATTTCAAGGAGACTTATTTTAATTAGACTTAATTAGCCATGTAAGTAATCAAATAATTATTTTCTAAATTTTAATTTCAGGTAAACTCGATTTTGATTTTTCTGAACATGGAAATTTGCTAAGCTTAAGGCGCAATTATAACAGCAAACCGTTAAAATGATTTTAATCAAGTTGGTGTTTCAGATAAAAAATCAAGTTGGTGTTTCAGATAAAATTCTACTTTTAAGCCACCAACTCTCCTGAATATACATGAAGAATATATTCTTCAAGATTGGTCTCAAGGAGTCAATATTATAGAAAGATGATATATATAAATGTTGGAGAAATCAGTAAGGGTTTCGACCAGGATGAAAAATACAAAATACTCCAAAATTGTTGGGTAATTATTTTATTATTGCCGACGTTTCTACTACTTGGAAGTCATCATCAGTTTAGTTCTGCACTCTGAGAAGCGATCATAAACCTCCCTCGAAGATCTCTCCAGACATCACTGTCCCCCTGATGATGACATACAAGTTAAATCGAAACATCGGCAATAATAAAATAATTACCCAACAATTTTGGAGTATTTTGTATTTTTCTAATCCTGTCCGAAAGCCTGACTAATTTCTCCAGCTAAATACTCGACTGCCAACGAACCTACAACCATATCGATATCTAAACAAGACATTGTACTTAACGTCTCCAATTTATTACGGTTCCAAGATAAAAATAGAAGATAAAATATGATCCGTTTAAAAATTTTAAATTTATGTGCTTTTAACGTTATTCATATTTTTTTTTATGTAGTTAATTACATACTTTTAAGAATACAATTAAGTGGGGATTGAGCGGTCTCACCAGTTCGATAAATAGCTACGAAAAAGTTTAATTTATTTTAAATAGTAACTAGAATTTTATAAAAATTTTTAACAGAAACCTATTTTCGAAATGAGTGAAATTTTGAAATAATTATTTAAAAAATATTATATCAAATTTTATCTCATTAGCATGAGATTATTTTAAAACAAGTATTTACATGTTTGGAATAATAGAAACAAATAAATAAAATATCAGATTCTTTATAAATTATGATTATGTATTGAATATAATTGTGAAGTTAATTTACAACCCTTCAATATGGAATGAAAATCACGTTAATCAAGATGCATTATATAATACTCAAGTCCGATAAAAGCGTGACTGAGGGATTATAAATTTGCCAATATGTAGTTTTCTTGTTCTTCGGTAGTAGTGGTCATCGAACTTTTCAGAAATTTTTTTTAATAATTTAGATATTTTTAAACTTTGATAATTATAAACAATGAAGCAAAATATACTTCAACCTGTCTGCTATTTGGATATTACAAACAAAACAAAAAGTAACAAAAGGGGAGTTTTTTTTACCGTAGATATTATTATTAGATTTTGGGGTTTAGGTACTTAAACCCTATGATTATGGGTCAAGGTAGATCCAAAAAAAAAAAAAAAATACCAATTTAAAAAAATGTATTTTTTTTAAAGAGTATCTGCCTAATGAGATAATCTTTTAAAAAAATAAATTTTTTTTTAAATTTGTATTATTTTTTTTTCTTGGTCTACCATGACCGAACACCAATTTAAATCATCTAATAAAAAGTAACCAACTTTCATGTCTTCCGAAAAAGGTTTAATATTTTAAAAATCACAAACCCAGCGAACCAAATGACACAAGGGATCGAAAAATAGATGAAGAAAGAAATTTCTAAGTAACTTCAAGCAGTTCAGCGGCGGGGAAGTGAGGTAAGATATATGGACGGCATTTTAAATGAAAATTAAATTTTTGCGAGATACAAAGAAGCCATGTTTTCGGAACATCGGTCTCCTCGACCTCAGTTACAGGAGTGAAAATAAATCCTCCTCAAGAAGCGAGAGAGATAGCTGAAGGGTCTACAGTTATTCAAAAGAAGGACGATCGAAGTCCCGGCTCGTCACCCCCCCCCCCCCAGTTATATGCCATGATTCACTGATCCAACCGCCTCAAATCAATAAGGCACCGCCGCTATGGGCCAGTGTCTCGAACTACCCCTGCTGCTTCCGACCTAGTGCACCCCCCGACCGGACTTGCGATATCCACTCTCTGCAAACTTGCCAAAATCAAATTCCGTTCCGGTTCACTGAGAGGATGCCCCTCTATAACATCTGGGCCAGATATCCCTACAGACTTGCATTTACCTAAAGTACAAGGGCTGAAACTAAACCTAAATTTTATAAATATTACTTTTTTGTGGTATTTAATCCCACGTAAATTTTAACAATTTTTAGTTCAAGGGAACAGAATACAAAATCTAACTGTCCCAGCTAGGACTCGAACCTGGATCTCCTGCTATCCGAGCCGGTGCATTTCGAGACTAGTGCGGAGAATGTAATAACTTATCAGACTTGTCCTGGTAGCATAATTGGTAAACGAACCGGCCCGGAAAGCAGGAGATACAGGTTCGAGTCCTGGCTGGGACAGTTAGATGTTTTATTCTGTTCCCTTGCACCAAGAATTGACTAAACCTAAATGTATTCACAATATAAACAAATAAATATCAAGAAATCCATAGTTAAGAGTGGGAATTTTTTGCTTAAGATACTATATTAGCTAATTTTAACTGAACCCAACATGCATTAATTAAATTTATTTTTCTTAATTAAACCTTATTAGTAATTACATTCTACAAATTTTAAGCAACTTGTAATGAGCTGGTTAATATTTGTAATATGAAAACAATATATAAAAATATACATAAAAAACAAAACAAAAAAAAACAACAGTAATACATAATTATTAAAAAATAATAACGCAGAATTTTAGGCATTCAAGTGAAAAAAGTTCAGTTTTTTTTTTTTTTACAGAAAATATCATTTAATTTTATGCATGATATAAATTAATTATTATCATTATAATATATATAATACTTCAAATTCTTCAGAGAGGTAAAGAAAATTTCTTTCTTTCTTTTTTTTCCCCCGTACCAACACTTTAATTTTATTAGGCCAAAAAACTTTCTAATACATCGAAAAACCGTAGATACTTCATAAATCATGTCCTTGGGAAATTATAAAAATAAACTGGGCAAATAAAAACAAAAATAAGTTCAAATATTTAAATGAATTCTTTCACTGTTTCTTCAAGTACCCGTTGTACTTATTAATATCAAATTAAAAGTACTTCACACAAGAGTTTTAAGTAATTAATCAGATTTTTTTAAATAAAAAAATAAATTAAGCTAAACAGTTAAATTAATTCAAAGCAATAACAGAGGGAAAGATGCAGCGAAATAAAAAGACGGACACAGCCTCATAAACCCCCGATTTGACTTTTGTTGATGAAATAATCATAAAACTATTAATAATCAACGAATAACTTCAATAAGTTCATAAATTTCAATTTTAATTGTAGAAGACCTTGAACAAGAAAAAAAAAAAAACTTCATGTAAAATTCCTAACAGGTCAACAAAGAGAGTTAAAGTTGCTGAGACTTTCTCAAGAAGGTAGGGGTGGAAGGAAGCGTTGCACCCTCCAAGTTACATACATAAATTTCTTCTTTGCTATGTGCTTTTCGTAAAAAGGTTGCAGAACGTAACTGTATGAGAATTACATTATTATTAATTATAAATTATTTTTCATACTTTTTTCTATTAATACTGCTTAAATCACCAATAACAACAAAGATGCCGAATGCTTATTCAATTTGGGCTTCCTCTCTCTATCTTAAAGGCAAAAAACGGATAACTAAGAGTACAGCTGCGTCGCTGAGAGACCTGGACGTAGGGGGATGATGAGAATCTGGTGAACCTTCCTACTTCAAAATTTAATATTAAATTAAATTTTACGATAATATTATAGAAAAACTGTTGGAAATTAGAATAAAATTTTCAACCATTGTCGATCTCATCCATTGGTTTGAAAATAAAAGCTTAAATACATGTTTAAAAATAAAAGCGAAATGTTTATTTACTTTAAAAATAAAAGCGGCCACTGAAGCGCTACAAACAATAATCAATCACATATATTTAGTTTCAGTTCTCCTTGAAAAATATAGATGATTTTATAGGAAACAATAATTTCCTTTAGAGGAAATATGCCAACATTATTTAACTCAATTGGCAGTAAATTAATATTTCAGTTAGTAAATTCAGTTTGTCCTTCAAATTCATTATATATCACATAATTATTAGTTACGATACTAATCAATAACATTTCAGTGAATAACCTAATCAAATTCATTTTAATGAATAACTAAGGATTAATAAGTCAAAATCATTAATCAGAAAAAATACCTCATCATTAAAAAGTAATGGCAAAAATAAAACTTGATTTACAGAAAGAAGGAATGAAGATATTAAATAGTTTAAATCAAGTGTCTATATTTCGAAAAACATAAAATACCTGCATTTACAAAATTAGAAATATATGAAGAAAACTATAAGAATTTTAAACCAGGAGCCCCAAGAAAAAAGAAATATAATTTTTTTTTTTATTATCATTTATTTATTTTTATTTTTTTTAAATTATAGGTAATACGATACCGTACAGTTGGAAAAAACGAATAGATGCCGTAAAATAAATCAAAAATTTAAACAGCTATAATTATTATTTAAACAAGAAGCCATTCAATGTATTATTTTCGGCTGTGTAATTAAAAACGAGATGATTTTTATTAAACTATTTAGAGGGATTCTTACTGGGGCACGCTTATTGACATTTAACATACGTAAAATGTTTAATAATAACCTTTCGTTTTATTGTGATTAATTAATATTCTATAATTAATCTCATAAAATAAAAACCTTAAATTATAGAGAACTTCTAAATCCTTCAGTATATACTAATTTTAACCTAAAGTTAAGGTAAAATAAGTATCCCAGGACTAATTAGTAGTTAACTTATCCTGTTAATTGGTACGCATAGTACGCATCCTGTTAATTTAAAAAAAAATAAAATAAAATATAAATTCAAATACAACTGAGAGAATTAATAAGTGGTTTTTTAATTGAACATTCTGCAGAATATGAAAAACTAGATTACAATAAGATTAGGTTAGGGACTAAACCTCAGCTGGGAGAAGGTAATGGGACAAAAGAAGCAATTATAATAGGTATTTATTAGATGATTTTAGTTGGGGTTTGGTCAAGGTAGATCCAAAAAATAATACCAATTTTTAAAAAAGTGTATTTTTTAAAAAATTATCTGCCATCGTTTCGGTTTACATTGTAAGCCATCTTCAGGGCTGTAGAAATACAATGTCATGAGAATACAATAATAATTGACAATAATATAATAGAGAATTACAATTATAATGATGTCAATTATTATTGTATACTCATGACATTGTATTTCTGAATATGGCTTAGAATGTAAGCCGAAACGATGGCAGATAATCTTTTAAAAAATACATTTTTTTAAATTTGTATTTTTTGGATCTACTTTGATCGAACCCCAACTAAAATCATCTAATAATAATATCTACAGTCAAAACACTCTCCTTTTGTATAATAAGTATTGATTCGCTAAGATACATTATAAGCCTAGCGAATAAAGATTTCAAGAAGTGTTTTTTGTAGACTACACTACTTTTAATGCACAACCTTATACTGATAAGAAAGACCATTCATAAGTCTGATTGAGTGTGTCTTTCTCGTAGCAACAACGAAAAACTACCACTCATAAATGAAACAATTGTACAAAATAAATTGTTTTGAATTTAAAAAGAAATTGAAATAAATTCATTTGGAAACACGACAGTTGACATTAAAATTCGCCTTAACTAATTTTTTTTATTTTAGAGGTAAATTTGTTGACTGTCGAGTTTTATGAAAAAAAGATTGCCAAGAATTCTGTCTTGGTAATTGAATAATTAAATACTAATTTGTAACCAAAAAGGCTTTTATTTTAGCCAACGTTTTCAGGCCTTTACGAGAACAAATAGGGTGATGGGGAGAGAGACTGTCAGTCATGATTTAGTTACTCTTGTGCAAAGTCCCTCTCTCCCTATTTGCCCTGATGAAGGCCTGGAATTGAGGGTGAAACGTTGGCAAAAATAAATTTTTTTTGTTTACATAAACGTTTTTAATTCTTTAAGTAGCAAGAACGAATCCCTGACAATCCTCTCTTCATTTATTTTTTATACCTGTAGAGTAATTTTAATAAGAAATTAATTTAATAACGAAAATTTGATGGGAAAAGCACATCCTAGGTAAGGAAATCAGATGAGGATTGGGGAAGTCAAATGCAGTTCATTCAAAGGCGAAACCAAGGAGCGACAACCTCTGAGACGGTTTAGGAATGTTTTGCTCGTTTTCACACTCCCATTCTCCGTATACTGAAATGATAATAATTAATGTGGGAATCCAAGTACAATAACATCAAATTGATTTTTTTTCCTCTTCTACCTGGCCTTTAATTACTAGAGAATAATATATAAAAAAATATTATACCCCGATCATTATATCCATGATTTATGTAGGGCGATATTTTATAGAAATGTACAAACTTGTTTTCTGAATACTTGAACGTACAAGTGAGAAAAGGAGTGTAGTAGACGGAATAGATGAAAGATAAAATTGGGGGTAACATAAATGTCCGCAGAATGGAGGATTTTTTTTTTAATCCTTCATTCTGCGGCCATTAAATTAACCACCAGGCGGTAACTTAAGAAAATACTCTCAGGGTAAGACTGGTACAGCTTGCCGCAGTAGCCTAGAGAATATCAATCATGATTGATTAAATCAGAATTGTTTAAATTACGCTATCGATTATTACATCGAGGTACTTGAACCCTAATTTAACTCGTTCTTGATTTACCTATGTGTAGCATACATACGACCAGTATTAATATAGATAGCAAATCACTGATTAATCTATTATCGTAAGCTAACAATCATAAATAAATGGGTAAATAATTAAACCAAATACTATTTCAACAATGAAGGGAATGATATACCTGTAGGAGCTGACAATTTCCTCCAATATATCTAATATAAATTAACTGCAATTTTAAATAATGAATCAACTAATTTCAATTAATTTTTGTTTAAAAAAAAAAAGTAATATATACAGCCAAAAGAAAAACAAAAGAGTCAATTATGAAAAGACAAATAACTAAACATTCAAGGCAGATCAGCTCTATGAGTTATCTAAAGGTGACCTTAAGGAAATACCGACATCTATAAAGGGGTAAATATAGACTCTCGAAACAAACTGCACTGTTAAGAAAGTAATAACGGATTTCCTTGAGAGGTTACAGTAAGGTTTATTGTAGAGCCTTGATTTTCTCCAATCCATAGAGCTCATCAATATGAAGTTAATCTGTATTTCCATGACTGCTTGAGAAATGGCGCTTAACTAAACATGTGTTCCAATCCCCCAATATTTAGAAGGGAAAGCTTATGTACACACTAAGACTCTTTGGCTACAATAGTTAACCAATGGGAGACATAATAACCTAATTATTATTAAGTAAAATAATGTAATGAATGAAGCAATAATGCTTTAAAACGTAAATTAAAAAAAATATGAAAATTATATTCATTGTCACAAGCGCGTAACATAGTAATAAAGTATTAACCCATTAGACAGTTATAAACTAATTAAAAAAGAGTGAAAAGGAAACAAATGAATATGTTTTTTCTAGATTCATAATTATACAATCAGAAAATACAGATATTACTTCTACTCATAGGATATGTATAAATTAAACCATGTAAAACCTTCCAGCAAAGATTATTTATTTAGGAATGAAAAAATGGCATAGACGAAAAATAGCTTATTTATAGAATAACATATAGAAAAAAACAAAAAACAAGAGCACTCTATATATTATTTGAAATCCATTCTTATTTGCTAAATGTGGTATGACATTTCCAAATTTGGCCAATTCGAATCAATTAAAAAAATTATTGAAAAATTATGCTGTCTTAAACAGCATAAATGATCATGATATGAACAGATGAAAAGTAATGGAGACAGCAATTGATGATACACATACAAACAGTCAGGGAGGAATTAAGTTAAAATTTTATGTTAAAACTCAAAAAGTTTTCAACAATTTCTTAGAAATAATTTACAATCAACTCCAAATGAGTTGAATATTAGCTGGATTAAACAAGGAAAAGGATTTTTTTTTTTTTTGGAATACCTCAACAAAAATTAAAAAAATTGTATCTACAAAACACTATTTATTATAAAATAGCTAAAAGCATTTTATATTAAACTTTAGGTTAAAACCAAGTAGAACAATTATTCAGAGATGACAAAGGCACAATAGTATGTTATTCATGTTTCCTTTATGTATTAAATTAAAATGTAATTTAAACTATTTTAAAAAGAATAAGAGACCAATCTTACAAATAAATCGCTATCGATAAGTCAAGTAGGCTATCAATTGTAAACAAACAATAAATATATGCTCATTTGCCTTAAATGTGGGGCGATGAATACGAGGGCCTGTTATCTAAATGATGGAGGTATATGAGTGAAATTAAAGTTATGGGAAAGAAAAGGTTAATAAAAATTGATCAACTGTTAAAATTGACATATGGTAAAAACAAATTTCTTATTGACGCCGTAAAAACCACAATTAATAATATTGAATAAGAAGCAGATATTTGTTGTAGGCAACCTGGAGCAGATTATACTGAAAAATAAATAAATATCGAATCGCAAGAATGACATTATAAGTCCGAATCAACGGTAAACAACATAGGATACAAACAGGACATGGCGGTCAGATCATTAAGTGTCAATAGAAGACCTTAAAGAAATGCAAAACTTAAAGAATGTGGGTTCATTGACTCTGGCAAAACAAACTAAAGAGGACACATTATATACCACTGCCCCGATTACGAAATCCTTTAAATAAAACGGCGTAAAAGAAAAATATGTGGAAACCAAAACCGATCTCGACAAATGCCAAACAGAAGGAAAAACAAAAATTACAACTCAGACAGAAAACGGATGAAGAAAGAATAAATGTTTTCAAGATTTAGTTGTTTTATTCATATCCGAGAGATTATGCTCTGACGTTAAGAAGTATTTCTGTATAAAGAGCCATGTATAATACGAGAACAATTGTATCTGACTTCATTGTCATACCAATTCTCCTTCTTCCCTTTGGGGGGGGTTTCTGACAAAATCATGCATGTCAGGTAGGACAATAAACTCTCCACGATTTGTACTTATTACACAAATAAACTGAAGTAACCAGTTTCTACATGAAAAATGACACATTTATATAATTCTAATTTGAATACTTTTAAACAGACATAAATAAATATTTGCTTAACTGTAACAGTACTCCGGGAAGTGATGTTTTTTTTTTTTTAAATGATAGGTTAAGATTTATAGGAAATATTGAATCAAATTAAATTTCACATACAAAAGCACGTGAAGGAAAAGAAAAGAGTACAAGAATGATTTGTATAGGTGAGAGAGAGTGGACGCCACTTACCTATATCAGGTGTTTCCCAGGCGACGGAGTAATCCAGTGGACAAGCGATGCACGGTTATTCCTCAGCTGAGACGGTCGGTGTCTACGCGACACACACAGACACTCTGAGAGATACTGATGGTTGAGAGAAAGGAGCAGACAGAGCGACACAACCCTGCCCTGGCGCTTGCTGGGATCGTACTGAGAGGGGTGGGGGGGAATCGGCCATCCCTACCCCAGGCCGGCAATCACAAACACTCCTACCAGCTCTGCAACTCCGTCCCCGGCAGTTGTTAAGTAGGGGAGCACATGCAAGCCCCCCTCGCCGGACCCCAGCCACCCCCCCCCCCCC
>KZ807008.1:594818-606211 GCA_000696205.2 Oncopeltus fasciatus
GCTAATGAAGAGGGAATAGAGTGAGATAACTAGCCTGTCCTTGTGGTGTAATGGTCAGCACGCGAGGCCCGGATAGCAAGAGATCCAGGTTCGATTCCTGGCGAGGACAGATAGTTTTTTATTTTCTGTTCCCTCTCATTAATTATTTATAATTTACGTGGGATAAATAAAACCACAAATAAAAATATTTAAAAATTAGCAATAATATAATGTGATATCAAGAGTATGAATGTAGAAAGCTATGTAAGAAAATTTAAAGTTTATGAAAAACAATTTGAAAAAGAACCAATTTGAAAAAAAAGAAAAAAAAAAGAAAAACATGCAAACAATCAGCTTATTGACAAGAAAAAAAAATTTAAATATCATTAAAGCAGTAATTTGCCACAGCTACCTATCATGAAGATGAGAGAGGACGTCCTGTCCCTAAGTTCACATTTCCATGACTAAATGATATAAATTTTACTTTTACACAAAGTAAGAGGTTTGAGGAGTGGGGGTAGCAGGTACAAGGCGGAAGGTGTAAGCGGCCTGTTGCAAGAGAGGGCAATGAAGATGGCTTACAATGTAAGCCGAAACGTTGGCAGATAATCCTTTATTAAAAAATACATTTTTTTTAAATTTGTGTTTTTTTGGATCTAACTTGACCGAACCCCAACTAAAATCATCTTAGAAATATTAATTAAGTGCGATTCTGAGGAATTCCCTTATTTCATGGAGTCCCTGCGTGAAATTTTTAAATTGAATAAAATTGAAGGTTATGAATTGATATCAAGTATTCTCCGATTGGCCAAAACATAACAAAACTAGGCAGCCTTTGAAGTCCAGTTAGAAGCTGAGAACAGCTCTCGAGAGAACCAGGTCCCGCCGGAGGTCGTTCGTCCGGTTCTTATTCTCCCTCTTCGGCTTTTATATAAATAAAATAAATAAACAAGAAACCTCGGGAAGAGAAAAAAATCTCGTTTCATTCCATTTGCCGTCGATTTGATGGGAACTAGTTTCCAAGCCTGTCGTTTTCTGGCTTGTTGTTTTTTGGAGTTTAGAGGTTTGAATATGAATTAGATACAGATGAAGGGACTTTGAAATTTTGTTTAGAGTTTGCATCTCTCTTAATTAGATCTTTTTAATTTCATAATGAAATATTAACACTTATTACATAAATATATTAGCTAATAACTCATCATAGTTTTAACTTGGCCATTCCTTGTCTTCTCAGTTCCATAATGCCGCTCTTCCTTCTCGAGGTGTTAATATTTCATATTTTTTGTGTATTTTTTAGTAACTTTTTATCTTATAAAATACAATGACATCTCATAAATAAAAAAAAAACAGCTATTGACTAATAGTGTTTTAATATGCAAGAAGATTGTATATTGAACATCTGTTCTTCGGGTCATATAACTCATACACCGAAAAAACGGTTTTGATCATTAGCAAAAAAAACTTCTCATTGTATGTGAGTATTTATTATATTTCAGTAAGAATTGAATCAAAAATTAACCATTAAATAAACCTGAAAAACTGCTTTCCTTCGAATTATGTCAGGAATTTTAAAGGCAATTTAGTCCCATTCACTCTTAAAGGACCTCATGAGTTCGAACGTCTCCCTCATCCACCATATACTCTAAGCCGCGAACCATCGGACAACTACTTCGATGCATGACCCATTCTTCAATGGAAAAAGTTTCATAATTTTGCAGAAGTTGAAATAGCGGGCACTTCGACAGCCCAAGGAATGGTATCAGCATTGGATTGAGCTATTGGCTAACAGATGGTAGACAACAATGGACATTGCGTGTTATAGTAATAATAATGTTATAGTATTTCATATCAAAGATAAAACAAAGCAAATTGCCAAATAGAAAAGTTCTAATTTACCATACACCCCTTTAGTACTAAGAAAAAAATGACTTGGTACATCAATCAAATCAGTGTTCGTTTTTGTAGAAAAATTGGTGCCTCCCTTCCTCCCAAACGTTTAGCACTCAGCCTGCGGGAATACTATCCAGTCTGTCTGAAGAAGAGAGCTCTTCTGGAACAGAAGTCTCTTCTTGACTGAGGAAGAGATGTTAGTACGGAGAGAGGAGGCGAGCGGTCAGCGAGAGGATGGGGTGGTGCGCAGGCCAGGGAATATGATTATTGACTCGCTCCCCGGTAATCTAGCTGACAGAGAGAGAGAGAGAGAGAGAGAGAGAGACAGACAGAGAGGGACCCCTCCCTCAGGATAGATGAGGAAGAAAGTGGCCATCTTTATGCCAAAGATTATTATTTTATCATCACTGTCTCTCACTGCCAATATAGGTCTGTAAGTATAACAAAGAGAAATTAGTAACACATAAAGCTGAAGCATTCCTAATCAAACAAATAACAAGTAACTTAAAATCCAATTACAATCGTGGCTTATAACAACTTATCAAGACATTAATCCAAAGACAACATTTGTGTAGTGGTAGATAATTCAGATATTTTGTGGAAGGCAATCATGGAGAATTGCCATACGTTTATCAAAACTAGAAGGTGGACCAGGCACTTCACTAACATGCTCCCGCTATAAATACATATAAACAACGCTATATATACATATAAACAAATCACCTATAATCAAACTTAATTTCTTAAGTCATCACCACCCATCCCTGTCTCTCGTAAGGCTACTCTAACATATAATATGACTCCTTAACTACCGGACTCAGTTGTTATTCCTTAATCAAATTGAAAATCATACGCATTTTCTTATGGCAAGAAGCTAGTTAACAAGCTTGAGTTCTTTCCACACATATAAGAGTACCGATTGCTCTGCTTGAAACGTATTTTGGAACTATGATTCCCAACTTATTACGTTTATTTCCTTCGGTTATTGCTTCTTAATGTTTTTTATTATCTTTTAAATAGTTCATTTATTTGTGGATTAAATAAGTTTAGTTGGATCGTTTAATGAGGTTGCTGTTTCTTGCCGGTGAAGTCTTCAGTGCAGATTGACAGTTTTGTTGGTCTTTCTCATTCTGTGGCAATTGTGTGAATTTGTCTTATCTGATTTCTATACATTGACTATGACGTCAATTAACTGCGAAAGCAAAACAACCCGTACACCGGACACTGTTCGATCATAATTTTCACACATAGGCGGAGCATCTATATTTGGCAAGCATCGGGCGTGATTATTCAAGTCTTTCATTGCAAACCAAAGAACGAATTAATTTTTTATTCAGATTGGATGAGGGAAAGGGAGATTTTAGAGGGATTCCAAAATTTATAATCATATAATAGTAATAAATTAAACTATTTTTTTTTTTATAAAGAAATTTGTGTCGAGTTCCATCATATCCAAAAGCTTTTCGGACCCACATTGTCAGTCAGGTAATTCCCAACTTATATTCGACTTATTTCATCGCCATGCCAAATTTCACTGAGGAAACTACTGAATTCAGCAATAAACCATAAAATTGACATTTATGGTACTGGAAAACCCCACTTCTAATTATTCAATTTCACTGAGTAGCTTCTGTAATATTATTTTGATTAATAGAAAATCTGAGTCAGGTTCCATAACTATACACTATATATTACACATACTAGATCGAAAAAAGCCTTGGAATTTAATAATAGAAATATCAAGATTTACAAATTGCATTTTCTCTGTATTGTAATCTATGACATCATACTCATTATGTTTTCCATCTTTGAAACCGTTCTCTTTAACCTTTTTCTCTCTTATTCTATGGTACATGTCGACAATTTCTCCCTCAAGAATTTAATTTTTCTTCACTACAGGAAACTAGTTACGTTTTCCAACCAAATGAAGTCTCAAAACATCCTTTCTTAGTGATTACCACCCTGTTTCCATTTTGTTGACCCCTTTGAAAACTCGGCTCTTCAATTGGCTCACAACTCAATGGCTACCAATATGTAAGTGATGCTCTACCAGGAATTTCCTTCTGAGTCAAACTTCCCTAAAATTTCCATAGAACAACGCAAAAAATTGCCGTCCTCTATTTCTTGGATCTCACCAAAACCTTCAACATACAAGCCACTCCCTTCTCCTCCATAAGTTGAACTCTGTTGGTCTCCTATCTTCATCGGGAGTTTCACTCTTTTTCCCCCCTAGAAATGGTCACAAGTTATTCTTAAACCTAATCTCACTCCTACTTTACTCAAATTGCTTTTCGGATGTAGTCGATCTCTTCTATTCTCTTTATCAAAGACCTTTCCTTCTGTACCCATCAATGTTCTCATCGCCGATGATTCTCAATTAGCAATCATTTCTTTTCCAATAAACTCATTGACACAATCTCGAAGATTCAGACATATCTAGATACCAAAAAATCCGAGACTATTATTTTCAGCTCCCACCAACTCCTAATTTCTTGACCAATCTCCCTACCTTCAGTATGGACAACGGAGCGTTTTACTCTTCTTGTCACAACCTGTGTCATTTATGATCAGTCTCGTCAGATTCCCGTCAAACCATATCTACTCTCAAATACCTTTATCGACCGATCTTTCTTTCATGCCATATTTAAGAATGTTCACGTAGGCTTCGTCGGTCGTCAGATGTATTTACCATTTCATCTTCCGGGTTGGACCGAGTCAAATTGTTCTTATTTGCCGAGCTTTCGCACATCATGTGATGGCTTCTTCAGGGCTGAAAATCTCTCTTTATAACTCTCATTCTCTTTTCAGCCCTGAAGAAGCCATCACATGATGTGCGAAAGCTCGGCAAATAAGAACAATTTGACTCGGTCCAACCCGGAAGATGAAATGGTAAATATTTAAGAATTCCTTGCCTCGTCAAACAATGTTATTATGAAATTGAAGTGCCACACGAATGGTTCAGGTTTGTCTTAACTGTGTCTTATGTAGACCATTTCATCGGGATGCTTACTACTACTACCAATAAAAGTGTCTGTTGTTCCCTTACATCCCGATAACCCTACTTCCTTACTGGGTAATCATCAGTTTTTTTGGGATAGAAATTTTTAATCATAAAAATGAAAAATCCTTTAAATTAAGAGGATACATAATAGTAATACAGTTTACCGGGACTGATTCAAAAATTTCAAATTTAAATAACTTAAGTGCAGGAATTTCTCTAATTTACGCAGTTACAACTTGTTGGACTTATGCTTTCCTACTATCACAGACATTAATTGAGAAATAGAAATTTTTTGATGTGTGGTTTTACATTGATCTATGTTTCAGAGAGAAAATATTGCATTTTAATTATATATATAATTTTTGTAATTAAATAAAACTTTATTATTAATTACTTTCCACATGTTTTTTTGTATCCAGTAATGTGCTGGTTAATATTCATTTCTTTTTTTATAAATGAATTTAATAAAGAAAAGAAAAAGTAACAAACAAAAAAATAGATAAATACATAACTAAATAAGAAAAAAAAATTTATACATAAAAATAGCGTTTACTTCGCTTGATGGAGAAGCTGCACAATGGCAGAACTCCTAAATCTCCATTTACAATACACAGGTTGATCTTTTTTTCTCTTCATATTATTTTTCATGAAGTGTTGGCAATGAGAAGGTCACGGAGCCATTTCCTATTCAGAAGACGTGGTGGATTGTCAGGATGGGTAATACTGGATAGAGTTAGTGCAAAAGGATTGGGATGCATGGAAAGGCCAGAGTGGAATTTATTAAAACGGGTTGTAATGACGTCTTTATCTAAAGGGATTTTAAGGTTATTGTATATATATATATATACATCATTTAAATAATTTTTAAATAGAAAGAATATCCTTGAAATGGCTGGTGTAAAAAAAGTATAGTATTTCAATTAAAGTAAATACAAATACAATCAGTCCCAGAGGGGAAGCACATGTTATTGATGTGTTTATTCACAACCCATAGCAAACTGGAGTAGGGTAGGTGTAGGTTTAGCACAGTTTTGTCTGTCTGATTTTTTCCCACTTAATGACGAATGACCACAAATTATGGCTGGTTCTTCCCAGGAATCCTCTGGGTCATTAAAAACTGATGATAAGAAAGAAAAAAAATGTCTAATGAGTTTTGAACCAGGAGTCTTTGACACAGAATTTGTGCGCTAACCCTGGACTAACCAAGACCTGATACTATGTATATCATAAATACTAGAGAATACAGTTTTGTCATTCATTCATGATTTAATTTTGAGGAGATATACCACAAAATGAGATATTGTAGAGGTGATGAGTTGGACTAGGATGAACTGTATTTTGAATGGCTGTATTATATACATGATTGTGGCTTTTGTTTAAATGAAGATGAGAGATCCCCGAAAATTTTGCTCCTTGTGATTTTCTCTTTTTGTGTGTGTGTATATATATAGGCAAGCATCGGGCGTGATTATTCNTTTATATATATATATAAATTACAAAAATGTACAATGAGTTTATGGTGCAGGTGAGCTAGAAAAAGATAAAATGTTGTTAGTTTATGTTAGTTAAAATTTGGGTAATATATTACATATAATTTATATATTTGGGTTAAAATACCCAAAGAGATGATGAAGGCTGCTTCACAAGAGAGTGTTGAGATGTGGGGAGTAGTGTTCTATATGCAGACGAATTGGAAATAAATCAAATTTAACATTGTTTGAAGAGCAGTTTCATGATGGGGTGGCCGACTTCTTCTCATTCTCGGCTGTACATTGCTTTATTCAGCCATGCTGTATAGATTATAGCAAGGCCTAAATGAGACGATACCAGCCTATGATAGCTTCGCAGATTGACTCAGTGAAAAAACAGTAGACCACTGTGCACTGTAGACCACAAATAAGCAATTTTTCCTACAGGTTATCAAAAAAATATCTAAAAGTAAGATAGACTGAAAGCAAATCAGATGTGGGCAGTAAATAATCCTTTACTGTTCTTATATGACACAATATTAATTGCAACGAAATCAATGTAGAAGTTTTGAAGAGTTTCGGATATTCTAAAAATTCAAATGAAAAATAGAGAACAGGTCCGCAACATAAGAATGGATGGGAGAGGGAGGCTATGGCTTTCATCATTGTATTAGATCCTTCATTATCTAGTTCAAATTTACATAATCAAAATTTTAAAAGTAAATAGGTATTTTAAATCTATTATTTATCAGTTTTTTTATTTGATAACTCAATGAAAGAGAGAACAGGACTTAATTGACAACTTCTACTACCACATGCAGCACCAGTTTCAACCCCAATACAAGGAATGGATTTGGACAGTAAGTCATCATGAGTGGGAGAAAATCTACATTTCTTGTTAAGAGAAGGTGAGTGTTCAGATCATCAAGAGGATTTTTCTTCTCCAAATTGGCCTTTTTAATACTGTGGAATTGAGTAAAATCTCAGCAGTAATTAAACTTGAAAACTCAAATTTGATTGCATTTACATTCTACATAATGCTCACAGAAAATTAAGATCTAAATTAAAGTGGTCAAATTTACCCTTTATTTATTTCAATTAAAGGTAAAATGTACCCTTTACGATAGTTTATAGAGCAGGAATATTGAAACAAAAATATTATATGAAAAAATATTTACACTGGGAATTAAGGAAATAAAAAAAATGCACAGAGGAACAATTAAGGCAATTTATTAATGATGGCACATTCATTTAAAATTGTAACATTAAAACATACTTTTTGCAAAAGCAAAAATAGTTATAACAAAGAATACTAGGTATTCACTGGCAATAATAACAATAATGTAACAAACATTAAAAACCATTAAAAGACAGGTAGGTTAAAAAAATACCCATAGCTGGACTATAAAAAAACTTTCATTAAAATATTTTATGCCAAAGTAAATACTATAAAAAAGATTATACCATATTATTTAATAAAAAAATAAATTTTATATAAGAAAATATCAGTATTTTAATTTATTCTTACTTTAGCACATCACAAAGAAGTCTCTAATTAAAAAATATGCACAATTGGAGGGTAGTAGTTACAATTAGGGATTATTAAGTTAAAACAGAGAGTGAATAAAATTTTAAGTACCTGTAGTTTAAAATTAAAGCTACTAAAAGAGCTTAATCATGAAAAATGCTCATCAAAAGATCAGTTTTGTAATGGAAGAAGTATACTTAACGTAATATCCCAAATCAACAATAATAAAGGAACTTTTACCCACCAAAATTAGAGTAATATCACATTGCAGCTGAAAAATGCCCTGAAATGATTATAAGAATTAAAATAAACAGTTAAATAACAAGTATAGGTATAAATAATACAAATTATCTAAATTTTTAATTTCATACCTCAAATATTCAATATATCAATATAAGTTTTTGGTTTGAAGCACATAAATTGGTTTGCCACCATGAATTATTTGTCCATAAAGATTTATTTAAATAAATAAAATAAATAAATAAATGAATAGGGTATAAAATATTAGAAAATATACATAAAAATGTGAATGTAAATATACCTTAAAAGCAAAAATGATGAGTGACTGTAAAAAATAAAATAAAAATAAAGTTAATTGTACATATAACCGATTAAGGAGGATAAATTTTAGATTTAACTAAAAGTAAAAAATATGCTTGACTCTAATGAAAAATTTACCCTTACAAAAGAGTAGCAAAATCAACAGGGATTTGCATAGCAGCAAATAGTTGAAAGGAGGCTGACAGAGGAACTAGAGTTTATAATATATTATTGGTAAAGCATGCTTCAACAATATCAAACTTATCTCGGAGAAAATGAGTGGACACAAAAGATAACCATCTCGAATCAAGAAGTTAGTAAAAGAAGATAGGGTTACTTCAATAAATATTAGAAATCAAGGAGATTCAAAGCTGGAAGTTCTATTTGATAACCCTTTCTTCTTTCATAAGAGCTCAACTTCTCAATTTGAGATGGTTGTCTTTCATATCTATTTGTTTTCAATGAGATAAGTTTGATAACATCGTAACATGTTAGACCAACAATGTCAATATTATTAACACTAGTAGTTCCTCTGTTATCCTCCTTTGAAGTATTCGCTGCTATGCAAATCAGTGTTGAGTTTTGTTATACTTCAGTGAAGGTTAAGTTTTCATTGGTGGAGAGCAAGCATGCATTTTTCACACAATATCACTTTAAGTAAAATCTACAATTACCTCCCTCAATCGGTTTTATAGACGATTAACGTTTAATTGAGAGTCCTTTATCATTTTTATATTAGTTAGTGACAATTAATAGTGCTTACTGGTTTTTAAGGTGTATTTGTGTTACACAAAAAAAAAGATGGCTAGTAGTTGATTTGTAGAGGAATGATCATCCTGTAAAGTGCTGATGAAAAAAAATAATTTTTTTTTTACCATTTACCGGGTGCTAGGACCTATGTTGGATGGCAGTCATGTGTTTTTATTATTATCAGGAAGTGGAAATTTCCATTGACTTTTTGAATTCAAGTTTTTCTACCTGCTATTCGTCCCCTACAGTAGGGGATGAAAGTAAATCTCAGTTAATCCAATGTACAGTGACAAGTTGTCACCTGATGTCACAGTTACAGTTATTTTTCTCAAGTTCTCATTTATTATTATAGCTGTTGATAAAACTACAAATGTTTACAAATTTTTATAATCTTGTTGTTAGCATGGAGAATAGCTTTCCTTCATATATATTTATAAAATGCTCTTCACTAGTACAACAAATGAAGAACTATTTATTATTTCATCATTATCGGATGTAGATAATGTTTGTTTTTTTTTAGTTATGAAGGACAGAAACTGATTCTTAGAATAACTAAATTATATGTTTCCTTTTTAAATATTAAAAAAAAAAAGTTTTTTTTTTTTTGTTTTTTTTTTCAAAATAACACGCTGCGTATTAAATATTTTTTAAATAGATTTGAAATAAGTTTATCTAATTCCCATGATTGACATAAAATATATTCTAATTTATAATCATTTTTGAATACAGGTGCATTTGGTACGACTAGAAGACATCCCTAGAGTACTTTTAAGAGCTTTCAGATGAAGAAAGGGCTCATGCTGCTGGGGTTAAGATTGATCTCATTGAAAGTGACAATGACCTTAGTGATGAGGAAATTCATCAAATTGATTTGGATAGTGACACAATGGGTTCCAGTGATTGTGTAAGTAGTGATTTTTGCAATTATGAACATTTCTTCATTGGAAAGGATAAAATACAAAATTAAAATATCCCTACTCCAAATCTAAAAAACCTAAAGAAAAATATTATAAAAATTATGCCAGGGCTGAAAAAAAAAAAAAAAAAAAAAAAAAAAAACCACACACACACACAAACACATAGATTTTACCGATATAGCAGGTGTGTTTTCAAAATTTATAAATATTGAAATGATCGATGAAATTGTCCACTGAACAAATTTACACATATTACTAATCAAAGAAAAATATGAGAGGGAGAGAAACTGCACTAAGAAAAAATGAATCGACTATCCCTCCAGAATTTTTGCCAAATAAATCAAAGGCAGTAGGAACTTCCCAGTTCGGTTTCCAAAAAGAGATAACAATGGTTTTTTATACTACAAAGAAAAATAAATATGTGTTGTACAGTCCATTACTAGACTCTCGTCTGAAAGATTCCTGGGCCCTGAGGATGAGACATTGAGTCTCAAAAGTTCTCAGCTTTAGTAACTAAATATTATCAAAGTTTAACAGTTTTTTATTCCTTATAATAAATAAGTAGTATTGATTTCAACCATGACATAATAACAATGAAATTGACAAACTAAAAAACCAGAAATAATTTTAGATTAAAATATGACAAATGGTGGAATTGATACAGTGGATAAATTATGTTCTAGCTACTCGGTCAAAAGAAAAACAAAAAGATAACCGATGGTAATTTTTTATCACATAATGAATGTGGCAGGGATCAACATGCAGATATTGTTCAGTCCAGCATCACTATCAGAAGCTCATGTTAGAAGAAATATATTTCTCAAAATCTAGCTCAGGAATGGACGAAGGAACATTTGTACACCAGGTCAGAGATAAGAAAACTTCCCATAGATGTAGAAGCTTTTCTAAATGTTTACTATCCAAAAATAGCTCTTGAAGGGATATTTACATCCTCAGATACAGTGCTCAAGGAAAAGCGACTTAGAGGTACATGTAAAAAATGCAAATCAAGATAATCAAATACTATAAAAACATGTAAAGTGTTCAGTGTTTGTACGTGGGAAACATTCCAAAATAAGTGATATTAATAATATTAATTTCATATCCCAAATTATAAAATATACTCTAAAATAATACTATACAACTCCAATAAATATATTTACAAATAAATTTGTACATACTGTGACTAACTACATTTGCTAGGCAAGGTAACCCATAAAAAAAAAAAAAAAAAAAATTTATAATTGAAAGTTAATTAGACTACCCATTCCCTCTGAGGGTTGCCATAGAAATGCTGTGGGGGGGGGGGCCCTCTTGTT
>KZ807008.1:611518-638112 GCA_000696205.2 Oncopeltus fasciatus
ATATATATATATATATATAAAATGCTGCAATTTCTTGTAAAAAATGTTTTTCTGCAACAGAATTTTGTATGGATTCTTCTACAATAGCACACTTTTAACACTAAAACTTCTCTACTTTGATGCCACCAGGAGGCAATAGGTAAATCTAACCCTCCCTAGTTAAGTAACTCAACATAATCATAACATTAAAAATTAAGAATTATCATTATTAAACCATTATATACTAAGTTCATTACACTAATTAAAAACCTACTCGTAGATGACAAAGAAATTTTATAGCCCAAAATTACGTTACAATAAATCCAAAAATCAAAAAAATTTTTGGATTTTTTTATGCATCTAAGGACAAACTGCACAGAAAATATAGATAAAACGGCATCTCGAGGGAAAAAAACATTCTAATTCAAGAACAAAATGGTCAGGGTTTTGACAAGGGTATAAAATACAAACACCAACCAAAAAAGTGGATATTATATTATTTTATTAGAGCCAATGATAAGTTGTAAGCCTTTTCTGGGCTTTGGGCTGGAATCAAGAACCAAATTTAACTATAAGGTTATAAAATATAAGAAATAATATAATTAATAAATAAAGTAATACCTGATTAATTTTTGGCTTATTTATTTTATGCATTGACTGAAACCCAGACCATTTTTTATCTGGCTCCTGACAGCGAGCTAATAATTTCAACCATACCATATCTAACGTACCCATCTGGGGAAAAGAAGATATACAAATCTACATAATTGATTAATAATGGATTAACACTTCGGAGGGGAAAATAAGAAATGGGCTGAAGTAGATGTTATTGAAATGAAAGCATTCATAGGTATGCTACTACTAATGGGATAGTTTCATGAAGCTGATAGTGATAAATACGAATATTGGGAGAAAAAAGATTGTTTCTAAAGATCTGTTTATGCTGCAGCAATGAGTAGAGATAGGCTTCGAGATATTTCAAGGTATATAAGATTTTATGATGCTACTTCAAGAGACCAGAGAAAAAGCTAATGACAAAGTAGCTCCAATACAAGAAATCAGTGATGTACTTCCTGAAAATTGCCAATGAAGCTTGTGCACTTCTGAGTTCGGACCATTGATGAACAACTCTTTTATTTTGGAGGACGATTAAGGTTTACATGCCAAATAAGCCAAAAAAAAATATGGAAAAAAGTTGTGGGACCTTATGTGATGCCAATACCTTTTATTGTGCCAATTAAGACATTTACCTAGAAAAAGATGGACAAATTCCTGAAAAGAATCAAGCTTTGTGAGTAGTAAAGCAGTTAGTAGATTTTTGGAAAAGCTCAGAAAGAAATATAGCAACTGATAATTTTTATATAAATATTTCCCTTGCCCAAGATCTTTTGAAGAATAATCTAGCTCTTGTTTAAAAAATGAGAAAAAATATGATAGATTTGCCAAAACCGATACTGAAATATAAGAAGTGAGCATTTTACTCATTAAAATTTTTATTTAATAGATATTAGTATCATATGTAACAAAACCCAGCAAAGCAGTTATATTACCGTTCAAGCATGCACAATGAGCATGCAATTTGTGGGAAGACAAAAAGCCAGAAATAATAACATTTTATAAGACGAAAGCAATAGAAGATACAATAGTTGGCCTCTTCATATTCTTTTCAATTATTTGGATAGCTACTTATAAAGCTTTTGTTGTCCGATTGTTTTCCAAGAATTTTTGGTCCTCATCAAGTAATACATGATTACTTTCTTGGAAGAATTAGGAGTGACATTAATTTGGAAAAATATTGAAAGAAGAGCAAGAGAAATAGATGTGAGATGAGGAAAAAGCTTTCCAGACAGACTAATAAGGACAATAGAATTAACTGAAAAGGAAATTTATCTGAAGAGGAAAACTGCAGATACAGAAAGGAATATGAAACGAGATGCTACTAGTGTCTTAAATTGAAAATACATTTCCATCTAGATGCACTCGGTGTCAAAACTTTGTTTAAGACCACTAAAAAAAAAAATTAGGTAAATTCTTTGTGATGAATGTAGTGGAAGTGACGATACATAGAGTTTTCCATTTTTATATTTTTCTTTCATTATTTATGTATATAAATATGTGTTTATTATTGCCTACCATTTTTTTAAGCAGGTAAAAACTAATATTTTTTTTATAATTATTTTACTTACTATAATAATAAAAGTAATAATAATTATAAAATTATACATATCAGAAAATGGTAAATAGAATAATTTTAAAGTGGAGAAATTGGAAGGATATTAGCAGGTCAAATGACCCGATCTCTGGCACGAGCATGATTTTTAGTATGATTTCTAGTATATTAGCGGCCAGAGCGTTAATATAAGTTCAACAGTTTCAAATCAGCATACAATTAATAATAATAAAAAAAAAAAAAAAAAATGTAAGCTTAAGTAAATTCAAAAGACCTCCCTCTTAAGAAGATAAAACTTGAAAATAAACTGCAGCAGGCATAATTACTTAAATGTTCTACAATTAGTTAAGATGTACTATCTTATCAAGAATAACTTTTTAAAAGCTTTGATGGAAATATATACATACCTAAAAGGTAAGACAGCCAGTCCACTGAACTTTATAATTTCATTTTTAATAGTAGACTTAAATGATTTTTGAATATTTGAGTCAATATTTCTTGTTTCTACTTCATTTGTTGTTGAATTGTTGTGCTTTAAACTTTTGGTTGAAACAGGCAACATAGAGAAGTTACATTCATTTAATTTTCCAGAAGTTTTACCTACTTCTGTAATAGTGAAACCTCTGGGAACATACTTTTCTTCAAGAGGTGAAGATTTTTTTGCAGTAGAAACTTTGAAGCCTTTTGAGACATAAATAACTTCTGTATTACTTGATAATGATTCAGCAATAATTGAAAAAATGCCAGCTTTTGTCTTCAATATAGGAGATAACTTTTCCTTCAAAGAGGTTTTTTTTTTTTTTGGTATAAATTTTCTAGCCAAATTTGACCTCAATTTTTGTGACAAGCTTATGCTGTCAAGGTTATCAGCAACATGCTTTGGAGGGAGCCAATCAGTATCTTCTTCATCTTCAGAAAGAGTTTTGTTGAACAAAGTATCTACAGTTCCAACATGACAAGTTTTTTTATGTTCTTTAGCTTCTTTATCAAGAAATTCAAAAGCTGATGCAACAGAGGT
The DNA here is from genome assembly GCA_000696205.2 of Oncopeltus fasciatus. Taxonomy (NCBI): domain Eukaryota; kingdom Metazoa; phylum Arthropoda; class Insecta; order Hemiptera; family Lygaeidae; genus Oncopeltus; species Oncopeltus fasciatus. The sequence continues at coordinate 614,686 of KZ807008.1, forward strand.
AGTTGAATTTGAAGATTCTTCAGCTTCCTCCGAACAACTATAAGCATTAGACATTTCAGATTCTTCTCCCTCTGCAGCTTCAAGGTCGATGAAGTCAGAAACAGAAAATATTTTTTCTGAATGCTCCGATTCTTTATTTTTTGAGAGTTTTGATTTTTTCTTGATTTCAAGAGTTACCTTGCTATTTTTAATATCAGCTAGAGATCTCTTTCCCAAGGGACAAGGATGGGACTTATTTTTTTCTGATCCTGAAGATAAATCTTTATCACATAAAATTTCTTGTTTTGATTCTGCAGAAGCTGAATTTCTTTCAGAATAGGGCTTTTTTGTAAATAATTGTTGTTTTTTAGATATTTTTCCTAACTGTGTCTTTCTTGAAATAACTTCTTCCTTTTCTAATAACTTTTTAGTTGGAAAAACATTTCGAACACAATCATTTCTCTCAGAATCAAATACATTTAGAGCATTTGAAGTTAATTGTTCATTAGAAACAGAGGGACTTCTTCTCAGTTTTTCAGGACAGTTAATAGAAGAATTATTTTTATCATCAGAAGGAGGTAATGATTTGGTATCATCAACTTTCAATTTATTACCATTTAAATTCTTTTCAACAGTATGGGGTGAATTAGGATCAACATTTTGTGAGCTACTTTCATTAATGACATCTTTAATGGTAGTCTTTTTTGTGGGAGACTTAATGGAATTAAAATCATCATCATGAAGAAGTAATGATTTGGAAGAAGTTTCATCAACTTTCCCATCATTTAAAGTTTCTCCTTCTGCATGGTCAACAGTCCCTAAGCTACTTTCATGTATAACATCTTCAATACTGATCTTATTTTTGGAAGACTTAAAAGAAGAATTATAATCATCATTATGAAGAGGTAATGATTTGGGAGAGGTTTCATCAACTTTCAATTTCCCATCATTTGAATTTTTTTCTTCTACATGGGTTGAATTAAGATCAGTTCCTGGGCTACTTCCATTAATGCTACTCTTATTTTTGGGAGACTTAAAAGAAGAATTGCAATCATCATCAAGAGGTAATGTTTCTTCTGTATGGGTTGAATCAAGATGATGAGTTTCTGAACTACTTTCATTAATGACATATTCATTACTATTCATATTTTTGGGTGACTTAAAAGAAGAATTAGAATCATCATTATGAGGAGGTAATAATGATTTGAGAGAAGTTTCATCTACTTTCAATTCCCCATCATTTGAATTATTTTCCTCTGCGTGGGTTGAATTGAGGTTAACAGTCCCTGAGCTACTCTCATTAATGACATCTTCAATACTAATCTTATTTTTAGGAGACTTAAAAGAAGAATTATAATCATCATTATGAAGAGGTAATGATTTGGGAGAAGTTTCATTAACTTTCAATTTCCCATCATTTGAATTTATTTCTTCAACACGGATTGAATTAAGATCAACAGTCCCTGAGCTACTTTCATTAATGCTACTCTTATTACTGGGAGACTTAAAAGAAGAATTGCAATCATCATCAAGAGGTAATGTTTCTTCTGTATGGGTAGAATCAAGATGATGAGTTTCTGAATTACTTTCATTGATGACATATTCATTACTATTCATATTTTTGGGTGACTTAAAAGAAGAATTAGAATCATCATTATGAGGAGGTAATGATTTGGGAGAAGTTTCATCTACTTTAAATTCCCCATCATTTGAATTATTTTCCTCTCCACGCGTTGAATTAAGGTTAACAGTCCCTGAGCTACTCTCATTAATGGCATCTTCAATATTACTCTTATTTTTGGGAGACCTAAAAGAAGAATTATAATCATCACCATGAAGAGGTAAAGATTTGGGTGAAGTTTCAAATTGCAATTTCCCATCATTTAAATTTTTTTCTTCTGCATGGGTTGAATTAAGATCAAAAGTCCCTGAGCTACTTTCATTAATGACATCTTCAATAGTATTCTTATTTTTGGGAGACTTGATAGAAGAATTATAGCCATCGTCAAAGAGAGCTAATGGTTTGGAAGAAATTTCATCGACTTCCCCATTATTTGAATTTTTTTCTTCTGCAAGGCTTGAATTAAGGTCCACAATCCTTGAGCTGTTTTTAATACCTTTTGGAGACAGGGAAGAGTTTTCTTCCATTCTTCCACTTAAGATCTCTCCAAACTTCGAAGAGTCATGTTCTATTGGCAGTTTTGAAGAGAAAGCACATTTATTTATTTCATCATTTTCTAGATTTAACTGAACATTAGATTCTGCTGGATTTGATAAGTCAAGTTTAAAGCACTTTGACTGATCTATTAAATTATTTTCTGTTATGAAAGATTGTTCATTTGACACTGCTGAAGACATTGTAGGACCCACCTCAATTTTATTGAATTCCACAGATGTATCTATTTCTGATGTCTCACAGACATTTTGAGCTTCCTTTTCTTCATGATCTTCTTTTATTATTGTATTCAATTCTGAAGATGGATTTTTTATACTCTTATTTTCATTCGCATTAGAATAATCAAGTTTACATTTAATTTCATTATTAGTTAAAGGTTTGACTTCTTCCATTTTGTTTTCAGTTTCACATTTAGAAGGAGGGTCTAGTTTAAATGAGTGTGATTGTGATGTCCTTGAACCAACCTCTTCATTATCACAAACATTTTTATTATGATTTCCATCATTAAGACCAGAAGACATACCATTAGTCTCTAACTTTATAACAACACTATTTAAATTTACCTCATTTTCTGATTTTGATGTATTAAGGTCACCCTTGAATCTCGAGGAATCATCAGAATTAATAGCTTCTTCACATTTTTTATTTACCTTATTATCTTCCGATGCTTCTACATAAGCAAGAACACCTAAGCTCTCTCCTTTTAGAATTTTAGAAGGTCTTTCTTTAAGTTCTAGGGCAGGATCTGTCTTCATGAATGAATTATTAGACACCTCAGTATAATACCCAGCATGGTCCATTCTCTTGGTTGATAATTCCAGATCAATTTGAGTTGCACTATCCCCAGAAGAAGTGGTTTCTTCAAGTTCTTTACCAGAAATGGAATGTAAAGAATTATTCATGGGTTCAAAATCACTTTGGGAAATTTTATCACAAGGTTCAGTATCATCAGATGCAGATGTGACATGGACTTGGTTTTCTGATTGTCTTTCAGAGGGATACATTTCTTCCGACAAGCTACTAATGGCATTTTTATTGACATGTCCAGTCTGATCTATATCTATCTGGTTGACAAGATGTATTTCATTAAAATTTCCTTCAGAAACAGTAAGCCCATTATCTGACTTCGAAGCATTAATAACCTTTTTAATAAGAGCTGTTGATTCGTCTAAAGAATCTCTAACTTCTTCCAAGTTAGAAGAATTTTTAATTATTTTAGGGCAACCTAATAATTCAGCCTCTTTTTCAGTGGAATTAATTTTGGATACTTCAGAAGCATTAAGTTCAGAATTACAGGTTTCGCCCTTTTCAAGCAAAGATAATTCAGCTTCATAAATCTCTCCTGTACTAGATACAGAATAACTATTATTTGCCTGGTAATCTCCTTCGCTAGAAGTCTTACTAGTTTCAGGATGTTCACTTTTATCTGAAAATTTACAAGGTTCTGAAGAGCTCACAGGAGACTCACCAACAAAGCAAGATGTATTAGCCAATTGAGAATTTACTAAATTGTGTGATATTTCAGTGGCTCTATTTATGCATAGATCATTTTCAGAAGTAGTAACAGAGCACGATTCAGGTGACTTAACTATTTTACACTGCAAGCTGTTAGGCACTGGCGAATTATGTTCATTGAATACAGGGACTGATTTCATGTCAGGAGATAAAGAATTTGTTTCTTTAGGTAAATTGTCCTTAACAGAAGTAGGGAATTCTTCTTCAATTTTAGCTTTATTCTGTTTAATTGAAACAACACTTTCAGTTTGCTTGAAAGTTGAGGTTTTAGGTTTTTGGGGTGAATTTCCCTGAAAAATTTCATTCACAGTTTGGTTGGAATCAGCTTTATTTGGAACTTTGGCCTCTGTATCAACTAACTTTTTTTCTAAATTAAGTGCTGTAACTGTTTCATGTACATTATGTGACTCATAAGCAAGCTTTCGGCGAGGTGACTTATGTTTATCTAATTTTTCAGATTTAGGCATTTCTTGAAGTGGAGAAGATATATGAGAGAATTTTTCCTCAGATACCTTTATTTTAAGATTTTCATTTCCCTCTTTTTCTGCTCCATCCTCATCAGAAGTAAGAAATTTTGCAGGTGATAATAAAACTTTATCAAGGGAATCTTCAATAGGTACTTTAGTTTCAAATTTACTTGAACTTTTATTCACATCTAAATAGGAAGCATCAATAATAGCTGATTCAGCAGATTCAGCTTCCCGAACAATAGTTTTAACATCAGTCAGCATTACTTTGGGTACTAGGGCTAAGCTAGATTTTAGGATTTCATTTGAAACCAATGTGCTGGAAGCAGTTTTTTTAGGTGATGTGCTATAAGACTGCTCAGATTCTTGTTCTAAATGGAGCTCATCAACTTCTTTTTTAAAGTGAACAGATTTCCTTGATTTCTTTTTAGGACTTAGCTTTTGTTCTTCAAAGGTTGTCTGTGAATCTTCATCAAATGACACTATTCCACTATCAGAGTCTTTAATACTAAGACTAGGTGATGTCCTTTTCAATAGGGAAGCAGCGACACTTTTCCTCTTTCCTCTATAAGAGACCGCAACTTCTTCACTCAAACTGTTCTGTTCATACTGCAAAAAATTATTAAAGATTATAAAAAACTTGAATAAGTGAGCTTAGATTAAGATAATTTATCTATGACACAAAAAATTGATATAATTAGTTCATAAGGAATGGTAGTTTAAATGAAATTATAATTTGAAAATATTAATCATTAACTATTAGATATGCCCAAAACTGAAGTTCCAATATTTTTTAAATTAATAAATCTTTATTTATTACATTCTATTATTAACATCTTAAAATTTGAACACGTAGAGAAATATACAATAGAAAAAAAAATTAAAAGTAACAATAAAATAAATAAGTAAATATCACTGAGCAGGAAGTAGGGGTCCATTGACCCCACTCCTAATAAGTTTAGGCATTAAGGGCCAGGAGGTCGAGAGGCCATCTTTGTTTCAGTCGCCAGGGAGGATTGTAAGGATTGGAGTCCGACGACAGGGATTGGGCATGTGGATTAGGATGAAATCGGAAGTTTACTATGGAAGAGCTTGAAGGGGAAGAGATAAGATCTTGGACGAAAGGAATATTAAAGTTGTGATAAAGGGTAGAGTTGAAAACACGTATGGAGCGTTAGCAATTATTCTGAGCATTTAGGACTGAAAGGATTATATTCGGTGGATATTGGAATGCTTAGTGACACCCTACAGTTCTGCACCATAGGACCAGATTGGTCGTATTATGGTCAGTTTGTTTTCTATTGTGAGCTGTAAGTGTCTATTTATAAGGCTGCATGAGAGTTTGTTGTGTCTGTTGAGTTCTTATCACTTGATTGTAATATATTCACTCCAGTTTAGTCTTGAGTGAAGATGGAACCCAAGGTAACAGACTGAATCAGAGAGAGGTATAGGGATGTTATTTGTAACATTATTAGGAGAATCTTTTCTTAGCTGAAAATTTGCCTATATGCATTTGGACTCATTTATTTTAATTCTCCTTTTGGTGCAACACTGCTGAATAGAATCAAAATGAGAAAAGAGGGTCGCTTTGTCACCTTGAAAGAGGGCTAAGAGGGTATTAGGATGAGAGGGGATATGTGCAGTATAAGTATGCAGGACAAAAAGGATAGGTACAATCACACAGCAATGTGGAACACCTCTGCTTTCTTAGGGAGGTGATCAGAGTAATCTGAATCTCGCCGGGCCCTAAAGAAACGGTTAGAAAGGTAAGATTTAAAGATTAGGTAGATGGTGCTTGGAAGTAGGGACTTGAGCTTATATAATGGACCAGTATGCCATACTCGGTCAAATGCTTGATTGAGGTCTAAGAATGCACCAGGACAACATTATTGTCGCTTGAGGGAAGAGGAAATGAAATCTACAATGCAAAACACTTGCTGAACAGTAGAATGATGGGATCTGAAGCCAATTATTATTATTATTGTCTAGAGTCTAGTGTAGTCGTGTCGACTAGTGTCTAGTGCGGAGAATTTAATAACTTATCAGGCTTGTCTCAGTAGCATAAATGGAAAATGCACCGGCACGGATAGCAGGAGATCCAGGTTCGAGTCCTGGCTGGGACAGTTAGATTTTTTATTCTGTTCCCTTGCACTAAAAATTGTTAAAATTTATGTGGGATTAAATACAGAAAAAAAAAATTTATAAAATGAAATGCCTTATTTTGTACAGCATCATTTTTGTTTTACGAGATGGGAAAAGCTGGTTGAATTTCTTACGATCTGAGGGACCTGTACCTCTGGAAAAGGGCTCGAGCTTGATGCTTAGCCAACAAGAGGTTTTTAATGGAATCAGGGAGGGGCTCAGCTGAATTTACAGTGAAGCAGGTGCTGGTGGGTTTTAAGTTTGCATTCCAAAGGCATTGCTGAATCTTAACAGTAAACAATTGGACACCATCATCCAGCTCTTCAGAGGTTTACAAGGAGATTCCGAGGTCAAGCGACTATTCTAGTAGAGTTCTAAAAAATGGTATGCCAGTAGGTAGAAGAGGACAAACTTAAAGTGGAAAGATTGCGAGAAGAAACAGCATCATACTGAGCACGCCCACGAGAGTTGGTCGTTCTCAAGCCTCTCTGGCAAGTAGTTCCAATATTATGAAAGAAAGGAGTCTGAGATAAAAAGTTTTTCCTGGGTACCCCCCAGTCTCTTTTTTGATGAGGTTCCTCAGGACCTCGCCGAACTACTTCAGATCGGTGATCCAAACATCTTCAAGCTCCTCACTACCTTTCATAATTCTTTTTGTAACACTTTGTTTCTTAGCTTGAACAAAGTCTTCCTCAACTCTCCATCTGCTGGCTCCTCTTTTTGGGCCCTCAGCTTCCTGTTCATACAAATTTCTTGCTGGACTTCACCCAAGCTCTCACCAAGGGGTGTTCCGGTATAAAAACCAGGAAGGGTGACTGTTTTGGGGGGTAAGATCTTAGCCACCTTAAAGGCTACTTAAGCAGCTAAGTGGGCTACAAATGAGCTTAAATTCTTATTTTCTAGAAATTCACGAAACTCAGATAATTCTATAACTTGAAATTACACGCTCGAGTTTTTCTGGGATGGCATGTTTGCTAAATGCTGTCTTTTAGCCATGTATCACATCACCGGTAGTCTTGATTCTTCACATTTATGATTTCGATGAAGCGGAAATACTGGTATCATCATGAGGTACAATTTCCTTCCTAACTTGAATAGATCAACAGCCAAGTTCGTATCTTTTAGCAAATGCATCTAAGGCCTTTGACATAACTGACCACCACACCGGAGTGGAGCCTGCACTCTGAGGTGTCACTAATGTATACGAGTCAAAATTTCTTTCCTCAGGGATCACCAGCTGCTGTCCCTGAAGTAGCAGGTTTTCACAGCAAGACAGTTCCTCATGGACATGGTAGTAGGGCAAAAGGCAGGTCCATTGGGAGAGGCCGTTTTGATGTTGAATGATCCTAAGGACAATCAATTAACCTCGACCTTCAATTGTCCATCGCCTTGACTGTTCATAGAATCCTTGAAGAGTCAGTCTGGCACAGTTAGGTACTCCTCCGGAGTATACAAGACGACGAAGCTCAAAAATATTTTAGGGCTCTTTTAAGTCGACAATCGTGACTAGCCTATTGGGATTGGCCTACAGAGATGATTATATGAATAATAATACATTAAATAATTAGCATAATATAAGCCACTTGAAGCTTGTCAAGGACCTCTTCCAAATACTCATTGCATTCTGCCTGATTTCGCCCCTACACTGTTAAATAAGGTGAAGCAAGATACGAACAGAAAAATATATTTAATAACAATAACTCGAAGATGATTTTCTTCGTGACAAAACTTGAACTAGTAAATTTTAATGATAACATTACACACATACAAGCCATGTCTTACATTTTCTCTCAAACACACCAGTCTGAATATACTTCTAAATAACATTTGATATAGTCTGAAAAAGTAAAATTATGTTTGAAAAAAGCAGGCAAGAACTTCAACTGATTGCTGCAAGAAAAAAAAAAAATTAAATAACATGATAAAATTTTATTTAAGCCTGAACTGAGAGCTGTCTTCATTTGCATTTATAGAATTGGGATGTAGGATGATTGAATAGTTTATCAGACAATGTTTGTGAGTGGCTAGACTAGATTATAAATGTTAAAATACTATTTGATTTTTTTTTAAACAAATAAAAAAGATGGAAAAAGGAGGTAAAAAATAAAATATATAAATAAATTAAAAGAGAGTGAGAAAGATAGAATTTATAATTATAAGTTAAGCCATACCACATTTGTTTCATCCGTTTTCTTAATTTCTTTTGTACTTCTAATGCTTTTTCTTGGAGTTCGCCTATTAGTTTCTCTTTGAGTTATAACTGGTGAGGTTTCTACAGCAATCGATTTTCTTGGAGTACGTTTATTTGTTTCTTTGGAATCATTAGCAGGAAGAGAGTGTGTTACAAGTGACTTCCTTGGAGTACTTACATCCTTTTTCTTAGGAGATTCATCAGACCGTGCATTAGAAACATTTTTTTGGGGGGTTGAGGAAACCTGATCTGCCACTGATTTCCTAGGTGTTGCAGTCCCTCTGGTTTTTCTTGGAGTGCCTGCACTGTCAGTACCTTTCTCAAGGACATTTTTAAGAGGAGTAGAAGTACTTTTTCTTTTTTTGGGGGTAAGAACTTGTTCCTCCACTTTAGAAACGACACTTTTCCTGGTAGATCGTCTTAAGGGCATTAATTCATCTTTACTTTCAGGTGATTCACTCATGTTTAAATCGTTCCTGAAATAGAATTTAAATTGTGATTAATTAATTAATATTAAAATTTAGATAAGCAATGGAATGAAAAAAAANTACAGTTACTTGAAATTAAAATAAGCTTTTTAAATTTTTCTTTTTTTTTAAATATTCATTTTATAACAAATAATTATAAGCAAAAAATTTAATGTATAAAACCAAAGAGTAAAATTAGTAATATAATAATCAATTAATTAATTATATTTATCGAAAGCCCACTTCATCAAACACGGATTTAATTTTTTTTTGTGCCTCTTTTGCCCAGAAGAGGGTTGATTGGTGACAGAGGGAATAACAAAATCAAATTAACAATGTGAAAAAGAAAAATACTCATTAAATATTACTATGGAGAAACTTCTTCAGAATGTCAAGAATCCAAACAAGGATAGTGATCGAAACTTTCTAGAAATTTTGATCAAGTTCCCATTCCAGTGAGAATATTTAAGAATGCTATATGATTGGAATGTTTCACCTTCATCTTCACAAAAGAAAATAGTTCCAAGGGCATTAATTATCATCATATCATTAGGGAAGGGACTAAGATTTTGACTTTACAAGTGGATAGTTACCCTATGGTGAATTAGACATAGTTATAGCAATAAAAAAAATGCAATAGTGGAAAAGAATAGAATAGAAGGAATAGAGGCTTCATAAAGCTGCTTAACCCCACCACCATTAGTCTTGCACGCTGAACCTCCTGGGGGAGCAAGTTTATCTAGAAATAAAGAGTATCTTGTTGCAGTCATAATGACTAGCTCTTTTCAAACTAAAGGGGCATATAGACTCAGAAAGACGTGGCAGAGTAACTCCCCATAAAGCTGTAGGTCCAACTTGCAATAGCAAAATAATTAGAAGGGAACTATGTGCAACAGTTGGTTTCAGCATCTTCTGTCCCAACAGTAATTATGAGAGAAAGAGTAAAAAAGAAAAAAAAAGCCATGATTGAAGCTACAATGGCAGCTAGATAGGGGGAGCAGGATGAAGCTAATACTAGAATTACTCATGAATTCTTCTCAGGCATCCGAGAAATATATGAATGAAAGTTTATGGTAATGGTCCACTAGGCAATTAAAGAATAAAACAGTCATGAAAACATAAATACCAAACATCACTTCTTTAAAAGGAGGGATCAGTTATAATGTGATGGAAGATGAAAAAGAATATCATTTTTGACTGCTTATTAAGAAAAATGGTAAGAGAATATGGGATGTTAAACTTGCCACCTGGGTCTTTGTCAAAAGTATTATTAGTATACTCAGCCTTAAGGGAATTTGTTATTAATGGATTGGAAATCACCTAAAATTTTTAATATTATATGTAAAAATTAGCATCCTGTTTCTATTACTTTCAACAATAATATTTGTTTCTATGTAGGATATAGCTATTAAAAGAAAAATAATGTAAATAGACCACGACTTATATAATAATTTACTGGAGCCCAGTTTTTGTAAGAGACCTCAAGTTGAAAACCAAACTTCTTATTTTCAAGGCCATGCTAATGATAAACACCAAGAAAATAGCCACCATCTTGCCTCATCATATATGGGAAAACAGATTGGCACTGCCTGCTATTTGCTATGTTAGTGATGGCTGGGTGGCATGAGATCCAACTTAGTATGAATAGGAAAAGGTTATCATATTTAAATTGGGCATATTGCTAGTATTGGGCCACTTTAAGGTACAGCATGAAAAAAAAAAAAAAAAAAAAAAAAGATTATATTAAAAATAGTAAATTGAATAATCGTTCACGTAGGCTACCAGTGTCCTTTTTTATATACTCTATTTTTGATATCCTTAACCCATAACCCAAAAAAGGATACATCAACTAAGTATAGAAAATGTTCTTCCTTTACTTCATTCCTTGATCCAATCAAGCACAAATTCAGCCTTGCAATGCTACTGAGATGCAAGCTTTCCATGGAAAATTTTGATCCAGTCCAGATTACAATTGAAAACATCCTACAGCAAAAGATTCCAGATCCTACTAAGTCAATAAACTACATAAGCATAGAAAATGTTCTTTCTTCACTTCATTTCTTGATCCAATCAAGCAGAAATTAAGCGTTGCAATGCTACTAAATCATTGGGTGAGAAGATCACATAATTATTTTTTACCTAAACGTTGGGCATATTTTAGATGAATCTTAAGTAATTTGGCCTCATCACTTATCCTTTTCATGACTTCAATATGATATAGCACATCAATTTTAAGCCTAGATCAATTTAATTAGTTCCACAGTCTAAAATATTCATAAATACTTATTTCGGGCTTGATTCTGTAGAATAAAATTATTTTTGCTGAGCTTTCTATCATGTGATGACTTCTTCAGGGCTAAAAGTTGAATCATTCTACTTTGAGCCCTGAAGAAGACATCACATGATATTCAAAAGTTTGACATAATTAACTTTTCTACATGGACAAGCCTAGAAGATGTGTTTCTGGAAATTAAACAATTGTCAAAATATCCACAATATAATGTCAAAAACTGTTGAGTATAAAATTAATACCTTTTTATGACTCCCAATAATTGATTGAATAAGATCTATCATTTCCAACAACACAAGAGCAATTTATAGGGACATTAGGTACAAATGCATGTGAGAAATACTCAAGACAATTGCTAACATCTTCATTAAAGATAAATTGATCTAATATTACAAAATTAACAAGCATACTATTGTGTAGATAGAACTTTCTAACATAAAATTTCTAAAGAAGTAATACAAGAAGAAAGATTTTTAACAATGAAAAAGAGATAGAAGAAAGGAAAATCTTAACCCAATATTTCCTTTCCAGTCAGCCTTAATTTCTTCCTTCGTCTTTTTTGGTTTTAAATAAAAACAATACTTGCACATTATTATGTCCATCATTAATTAAATCTGAGAAAACCCAAGTTTATGTATCTCTTATCAGAGAAGTTCTTCAAACTATTTATCATAACAAACTACTTATTATGATAGTTTTAAATATGAAATATATTAATAAAGACTGTATAAAAAAGGTTAGTGTGCTTGTGTTTTCTTTAATACATTACACTTCTTACTTACTTATTGATTTTCATAGCTAGTCAAATGACAACCTTGGTTTGAACGTATTTGTACGCAAAAAAAAAAAAAAAAATTGGGGTATTACAACCGTGATGTTTATCACTCAAATGAAATATCAATGCAATTAAGAAGATAACATTTGGGTCCTGATGAACTCAACAACCACATACTTGTTAGAGAATTTCAATAAAGACAAGAGAATTAAGTTTGATAAATTTTGGAGTTAGCCAAATAAACTCAGACTAAGTCTTTGTTTTAAAATGGTCTGAGAACTGTTATTATTTTTTAAATTTGTGTCTTAAAATGATACACTAAAATTCTTCCCTTAGTAATTTCTGTGATTACTTAACAGCTAAAACCTTTTATGCAAAAATACAGTAATGCTACTGTAATACATATATAAAAAGGATCTCCTTTCACCAGTTTTGATAATCTGCAGGCAGGAAAACATCTTGGGCAAATAAAACTTCTGTAAAGATTTGTGCAATGATTCTTGCAGTTGAGTAATGTTTAGTAACAAACTAGATAACAGAAAGCAAAGAGCATAGGTAAAAGTTAGATACCTACCACTATGGAAATTAAAAATATTATGTTTAAGGTTCAGCTAATATCTCAAACAATGTATGTATATATAATTGTACTATATCTAATTATTTAGGAGGGATTAAATATTTAACTTTTTCATTAGTAGATCAGATTGATATTAAAACAATTTATCTATGATGATTTTTCTAAATGATATTAGCTTAGTTTTTTTCAGGAAACCGGTCAAGGAAAAGAAAAAAAAGGAAGGGGCAGAGATTTCTCTCAAGAAAAAACAAGCATGTCCAGGAAAAACTAAGTGCAAGCTCTAATAAAAGGAACACTGGAAATATTGTTAGCACATGAGAGTTAATGACACTTAAGAAAAATTAGATTATTACTTATAAGTAAGCAAAAATTAAAAAAAAAATATATAAATTCAACTCAATAAAGTTATAATATGCAATAGCGTATAGTTCAAAACTTACAAATAATAAGGTTACTATTAATATAACTATACGAAATCAACTCGATATTCAATAGCTTGAACTAAATTCCAAACCCAAGGAAAATGACCGTTAATAGTGACTGGTAAAACACCTGATTCTCAGAGGTTCCCTCCGAAACGTGATAAACCATGCTTGCCAACAAAAATAAATGTTCCTTTCAATATGTAATATGACTTTTTTCTAAAATCTCTTTTTTTAAATACAAAATCATTAATTTTAAGTATAGAAAGTTTTATTAAAATTGTTATTCAAAATGAAATTACGGCGTTTCTTCTTTACTCTAAATGTTTTTCTAAAATAAGTTTAAAATTATCAGTTGAACATTTATATAAATAAGAATATATATTTAGATTAAATTTTTTTAAATTAGAAAAATATTAGATTCTTATTTTAATTTGATGAGGTATCATCATATATGAAATGTGAGAATCGATAGAACACTAAGGAAGGTTCTGTGTCATGTGACAATACATGTACCGCTTAAGTCATTAATTAAGTTATTTTAGTGGATTTATTTATTTATTTTTAGTGTTATTTGTTTTCTTCTATCTTTTAAAATGACCTTTAAAATCAAGTAAGTTTCTGTTCTTTATATATAGTTTCTGCATACTGTTTTCTATTTGGTTGGAGGGAAGATCACATAATTATTTTTTACCTATAAGTTGGGCATATTTTGGATTAATCTAAGTAATTTGGCCCCATAATCTATCATTTTCATGACTTCAATATGATATAGCACATCATATTGACTAAATTTTTATTTCATTAGAACCTAACGCCTGCATTTTTTTTTTTAATCAAAGGGCCTCCTCCCTCCTCCAGTGACTTTTAAGGAAGTAATAATCTGCGCATTAAAAAAGAAAAAAAAATTAGGCTAGGAGGCTCTGTGCATTTATTTAAATTTAGAGCATCTAAGTATAGAAACTTGCTCATACTGTTACATCCCTTTGATAAATTAAACTGCAAAGGCATATCCAACCTTCTAAGAGCATGAGATAAAATCTAAATTGTTGATTCCATCTTGTTGGTTATAACCTTCCTGCTGTTGTTCTTGGGTTTTGGTGGAAGACATAATCCTTCCCTTATTTCTTAGATATACTTGTGGAGATATTGTCCTTCAGATATTACTTCTGGCCTACCCCTTAGCTAGAACCATTTGCATTCAGTAGAGTAAGAACTAATGTGCCTAATGATTATAACTTCAACATACTGGCCTAGGTTCTCTCAACAACTCTTGTTAGTTAACGCCAGTGACCATTTTATTAAAATAAAGTAGATGTGCAGTTCACTTAAGCTCATAAATATCATCTTTTCCAGCCCAGAAGAAGAATTTACGTTTAAGATTTTTAGTGTTAAAATTAAATTACTGTAACATCAAATTAAATTAGGGCAGATACTAATATAATGCATCATATTCTTTGCCTGAATAAATTCTGTCTCATAAGTTAATTGTCCTTTATATAATAAGTCCTAATGACTTCCTGATATTCCTTCTTAGCTCTTGGAGACCTGAGAAGGTCAGTTGTCTCAAGTTTACCAATTTCTCTCAGTGGCCTTTGCCGCTGGGCTATTTTTTTTTTATTCATTTGAGTATTAATAATTCGAAGAGCAATACACACTTTTTAGTTTGGATTGTGTAAATGGAGAAGCTATCCATAGATAGCCTAAGTGGTTTTATTATTAATGAATGTTCATTCTTTGAAGGATAAGCTATATGAGAAAGAACTAAATGTAATTTATCTGCTCTGTTTCATTGTGTTTATTCCAATAAAGGGATTCTCTCCTAAATTATATATTTTCTATGGACTAATATGCTTTATGATTTCTTTTCAGGTATTGATGAATTAAGTTATTATTTTATCATGGACATGAGTATTGAAAACATCTCTTCTGCCCCATATCTTTGTAGTGAGGAAGGTTTAGCTTTAATAAGAGAAACAACAGAAGCTGTTCATGTAGCTCTACAAAAAATTAAAAATTTAAAGCAGTATGTGAAACACCAAATGACGCTTAAATCAACTAATAGTATATGTAGCGAAAGATCTTCTTTAAAGAGAAATGCCTTGCCTAGTAGGGGACCAAAAATTAAAAATATTGTAAAGTGTGTGAGAAATGAATATCTTCAAAGTGATGTCTTAATAAATGAAGAAATTGGTAGGTCTTCTGATAAAAGAGATTCATTGTTTAAGTTGCAAGAAGGAAATAAAAACTCTTTAGAAAATACAAATCAAAATTGCTTTTTGAGTGAAATAAATGACAAAAGAACAGAGTTTAGTGATCATTTTAATTTTTCAAGAATTTATGAAAATTCTGAAGATAAAGATCCACAGATGTTTAAAGAGAATAATATCAATAATACATCTAACAAATCAGATTTAAGTAATTCTTTTCAAAGCACAGCAGAATCTCCACTTGGAAGTGCTAGACTGTCTGTCAAGCCAATTGAAAGTTTATTAAATGTGGATTCTTTAAATTCAAAGAAATGGCGAGAGAATTTTGAAGAAAAAATTGTATCCCCCTTTGGCAATATGGTCCCAAACCAAACAAGAGAGACTAAGTTCAGCATGCCTGATTTTAATGAGAAAATATATAATAGATTTGAAATCGGTTTGGGAAATACGTCCAAAGAAAACTTGACCTGCAACATCACACATTACTCAGACTTCAATAATTCATATCAGAGCACTTCTAATTCTCCCACAATAAACCTGGAAAATAATTTCAAGCAAGATGGAAATATGGTAAATTCACACTCTGATTTTCATTACTTGTCTGGAGAAAATCCTAATGCAAACAGTGAAAGTTACACTTCAGATATCAGCAGGCAAAACATTATTGACGGTACAGGCTGGTTATCAAACACAGGGGAAAACTGTGAAACCTCTACAATAAATAGTAGTCATTGTAGTTTAGTAGGGAAACAATCGGGGAGTTATAATCTAAACAAAAATGGATCCCTATCAGTTCAAAATGTTAGTGCTCATGAAAAGGATATTCTTGAACTAACATCACTTGAAAAACAATCGATAAAAGCCATTTCTCATCAAGTTCATTTTATTGTTGAACACAATAGGTATGTTAATATTTCTCCCTTATTTTTATCTTTGAATTTATCCTAATTCTATTTTTGGTTCAGTTCATTTTTGGTTGAAGGTGTCAGTCTGTAAGTTTTTTTAATGTTATTGATATCTGAATCATGCTTTATATTGTGGATTAATACATTTTAATTAACTGAAGTAATTTGTGCAAGAGGTAAAATTGGTTATTTTTAGATTGCTCTCTGCGCTCACAACGCATGCACATCCAAGAGTAGAGACTTGTATGTGAAATATATTTTTATATACACAGGTTTAAAGAGCAGAAAAAGATATGAATGAAATAAAACACACACTTAGATAACTTGAAAATTTCCTAGTTATATAATTAAGCAATAATTAAATGTTAATAGCTTTAGATGATCACAAGAGGAAGAGAGGGAGGGAGATAGATAAATCATTTAATGTTTTATGATGATCAGTCCATTAACCACAAAAAACTTAACATTAATTAGAAAGAAAAGGTTATGTTCACTCTACTATTAAAATTTATATATAACAATACCAAAGACACATTATCCTATTATTAACACTGATAAATAACAATACCAGTCCCAAAGTCAGAGTCAGTCCCAAGAAAATAATCTCTACAAGCCCTACAAAAGGTCGATGAAGCCCTTATTTCTATTGGAAGGCTATTGGGCTCTAGATGAAACTGCACAAAATGAACATCTTTTCATACTGGTTCAGCTGGTAACTGCCGTGTTCCCTCAAGTCTAGGGCTATTTAGGGGTATGAACCCTCTCCTTAGGTCCTCAGGTATCCCTCTTCCCAGAATATTCATGGCAAGGCATAAGGTGTTTACTTGTCTATAATCCCTTGCGGTCAGCCAGCCGAGGTTTTGAATGTGGTCTTTCTTTTTGTATTATATATGAACCTAATAGCAGTATTATAGGTCTTTTGAATATTTATTTCTTCCATTAATGCAATGTCCATATACACTGAATCACAATACCACATCAATGGCGTGATCAAAGAAGCAACCAAATTTTTTTTTTAGCTCAATGGGTAGCATTTTCCTTTGTCAAATTAAAGGGTGCAGTGGACTTCCTATTCTTTTTACTACCGCTCATGCTTAGTTGATCCTGCCTGAAACTGTTAAATTTTATGCCAAGCACTATCATGGTTTCACTTCTTGGGACCGACTTGTTATTTACCCCCAGATGTGGAGCAATATCTTCCCATGTTTTCTGGAGCTTTGGGCTACCCACCAGTAACCATGTAGTTTTGGCAGCATTTAGATGCAAGGAATTCTTTTTAGCCCAGAATTCAAATCTGCGAAGGTCATCATTAGCATGCCCATACCATTTTTATTCTATCTATATTCTCTGGGTAACTACTGAACAATACTACCACATCGTCTGCCATCATCAAAGGTATAGCCACATTTCTAATACAATCTGTTATATCACAGATATATGTAACAAATAAAAGGGGTTATAAGATAGATAGATTAAGATAGATCCTTGAGGTACACCAGAATAAACACCTCAGCCATGATGAGGATTCCGTATTTATCTGAACTCTCTGCACCCTGTTATTCAAGTAGGACCAAATTCAGCTAATGACCTGCTCACCCATCCCCATAGTAAAAAATGATTAACCGCATAAAATGCCCTGGTAAAATCAAGTGATATCCATGGCACTACTTTTCTATCATCTATGGCCTTCCTTATATCCGTTGTCATCGTATGAAAGGCTGTGTACTCTGAAAAACAGATTGGGCAAATGTCAACACATTATATTCATTTATATATAATAAAGGCCACAATCTTAGCAACCTCTGGAAGAAGTGAAATTGGCCAATAATACTGGTTTTTAAACCTTAGGAACATTAGGGACAATACCTTTTCACCTAAGATGTGTTAATAATATTAGCAATTATCTTTTCTGCTTTAATAGTCTTTACCATATCCCTACTGATACCCTCGACTTCAAAAGCATTACTCTCGATACAGCCAATACTCCTAAATAACATCTTCAGATACCTCCTCAAACAGTATGTCATCGGTACTTTCATTTGAGAGATTTCAAAGAAAAAAGTCTCTACGAGTTATTAGATTTTTAATATTACTGTTGAACCATGGGGTGTGATTTTTCATGTCTTTACTTATTTTCTTAAGTGGTGCATGCTTATTATACAGTGTAATAACAATGGAGTTAAAAATTTTGGCTTTTATATTTACATTTAATCCGTAGAGAACTGGTTCCCAATTAATGTTTTATTTATCATAATTGAATGAAGTCATATACTTTTTAGTTAAATGTCTTAGCAATCTAGCATTATTATATATTGTTCCTCTCCTATAACATAGATAAAGGTGATCATGTGTGGAGATGCCAGGTACATGAAATGGCCCATTCATTAAGACTTTAATAACATCTGATACTATGATATGGTCAATCCAAGCTTGTGCATCTATTGCAGAAGTGTGTGTGATTAGTACTATTAAAGGCAGCATATGCAGGTTAAATGAAGTAAGCAAAGGTTTAAGCTGTGTAGAATTAAAATTTGTCAATGTCAAGTTCATATTCAGATCGTCAACTAATATAATATCCTGGTAGTCTGCCAAATATTTTTCTAACTCATCTTTAACCTCACTAAGATACCAAGCTTTTGGTGGATGATATACAACTCCAACTAAAAATTGATTTGTCCCAACATTTATTTTCATAAATAAATATTCCAGTTGTTAACACATGTTGAACATTCTACAATTCTTGTAGAGTAGACATCCATAATAAACAGAACGACTCCACTTCTCTCCCAGCCAATTCTGTCATTTTTAAACAAAATGTCGCCCAGTAACATTACTGCCGCATCAGTGATGGGTTTCGCTAACTGCAAGCACATCTCTTATATAAATATCAGTTCCATTCACAATATATCTTACTTTATCAATGTGTGCCAGTAGAGATTCAGAATTAATATGCACAACCTTAAATACTGCTTTATTTTCCCCAATAACAACCTGCAAATCGGATACTTGCCCTACTCGAGGAACATATTTTTCTACTACTGGGTCTCCATGTCCCTCCAGAGACCCGGATCATTGCCAAGAATCGTATTTATAGTCACTCACTCGGGAACCAATACACCTTGCAAAATATGTAATAGTATCAATCCTTAACACCATAGCACAGGATCTTCAGATTAGAGAGAGGAAAGGAGGGGAGGGAGATTAGATTAGATTCTTTATTGCCATAGGATGTACATCCTTTCTTCCTGACAATTTCAGGCTACTTCTAAATAACTCGTATTTAATCCTAGAGGAGAGGGAATGAGAGAGAGAGGGCGAGTGAAAGAGAGAGAAAAAGAGGGAGGGGTGGCCAAATATAATTGAATCATTATAGAAGAGGTAACTACAATGAAGTATATTGTATATACTTGCAATAGTCAAAATTGAAAGCTAATATGGATTTACTCAAAAGAAAAAATAATTTTGATTTTAAAGGGGAAAGAATGAGATATCAACTTCAGTTGACTGATAGAAAACAATGTGAAGAGAAAACATGGCAAGTCTGAAAAAAATATGTTCAATAAGTTGAGCTCACTCTCCTGAAGATAATAAAAATATTTGAATTGTGGCAAGGCACTGAAAGTGTGTGCACAGGAATGCATATTTGCCGAGTAAGCTGAGAAAATGGAACAGTTCAAGTAAACTATGTTACAATGGAGAAGAACTACCATAAATCAATTACGATATATATATATATATATATGGCAATCATGAATGGTGGGGGGGAGGTAAGAGACAGAAGGTACAAACAGAGAGCGGCCTGTTTCAAAAGGGGGCAATAAAAAGGACAAAATTTGTATTTTTTTTTTTGGTCTACCATGACCAAACCCCAACTAAAAGTCATCTAATAATAATATCTACGGTCAAAAAAACTCTCCATTTGAACTAAACTATTCTGTTTTCTGGACTTGCCCAAAAGGAAGAGTGGCCAATTAAATTTAAAAAAAAAATCAAGATTTTTTATTCTAATTTTTAAATATACTATCCTAGTTCAATTGTTAAAAGAAAATACTTTTTTAGAGAAGCTTACATATTTGGAAAATAAGCTATCTACTATTATTAGATATTTTTTTATTGTGGTTCAATTAAGGTAGATCCAAAAAATACTATTTAAAAAAATGTGTATTTTTTAATTATTAATAATTGCCAATGTTTCGGCTTACATGGTAAGCCATCTTCAGGAATATCATGAAGGCAAGAGGAAACGTGTCACCAGGATCCCATATTCATGACTGAAGTCCTCAGAATGCCCTTTCATGAATATGGGATCCTGTTGACACGACATCCCCTTTGGCCTTCATGATAGCCCTGAAGATGACTTACAGTGTAAGCCGAAACATTGGCAAATAATTTTTAAAAATTTTATTCTTTGTAACAACCTTGACTGAACCCCAACAAAAAACATCTAATAATAACATATATATTATTATTAGATAAAAAGAAACTCTCCATTTAAGCTATTTACTGTTTTAAAAAATTCTTGAGCTAAAATTTAATTACTGTGGAAGGTAAGTTAGATTCTGTTGAGTATGAATTAGATAATGTTGAAAATAAGCTTTAGAATTCAGAAACTGAGTTGGCTTATTTAAAATCTACTTTTAAAGAAGTAAATATATAATAAGGGATAATTTGTTTAATAGTCTCAAATTAAGAGAAGAGAGCCATTTATTGATTTTTGGCCACTTATTGATGATTGACTCTTAGAACTCATCAAGGATCATTGAACATGACAAGTCTTAAGAATACATCTGTTTGCTTGCCTCTGCTTTGACATCAGCTCACAATGTAATTCCAGTCTTTTTTTAAATTATGCCTTATTGGAGGACTTTAAGTTGCTTTTCAAGACGGCAGTTATGGTCCACTAATAGTCACTAGGGAAAAAAGCTTATGCGTTGTTCTTGAGTCCTTCAAGCACTCCCAATGCATCACCTCATAGAATACCTATGATTGGTTCAATTACTGACTGGTGAAGAGACTGAAGATACATTTTTGACACCAACTCATGGATCATTTGTACTACTTTCAGCTGAAGAATGGGATACTAAAGCCATATAAAATAATTATAGGAATTTTGAAGCTAAAATTACCCACCTGGTGAGTAAGGCCTATCCCTCACTTCTCTTCTCATGCATTTCTATAGAGGGATGGTTGTTACCAGTGTACTGTAACTGCTAACAGATAGCCACACTTGTGGCAGACAATCAAATATGTAATTCTAGGCATGGGCTTAATGATAAAGGCTCAAGCTCAATTTACTAATAGATGCGATAATTGGAATACAAGAACTTCATCCTTTGTCATTTATTAGTTAGGAGACTGTATTGCTGTAAGTTTAATTATTCGTCATTTGCAGCATAATACATTAGGTATGTGGGAATTGCCAGTGGAGCTGGAAAAAGTTTTTAGTATTACTTGTCAGGATCAGAGGAAGTTAATTAGAGATTTGCTAGATGTCTTCTAGTCAGAATTTTGTTGTTGGGGTAAAACTAATATTGTCCTACATCTGATTGATGCCATAATCAAGATAATAGTTGCCCAGGGGGTGCCACTTGCAGACACATGGACAAGATTATTATTATTATTCAAGTAGTCATAGGGTGTTCCCTATCATACTAGTAAAGAAGGTTAGGCATAAAATTTAACCTCTGAACAACGTAACCAAAAATGACTATCCCTTCCCATTATCGAAGACATAGTGGATTATCATACCTTCTATTATCCGTCTTCATTGGTTTCTGCAAACCATCCTCCATTGGCGAGCGCTTTCGGACATTGTCCATCTTCTTGGCCAAATACATGTGTTCACTGTCACTATATGTATTCAATACTATATAATTCAAATGCAGTTGAAAACACTTATTGACAGTGAACACTTGTATTCGGCCAAGATGGACAATGTCCGAAAGCGCTCGCCAACAGAGGATGGTTTGCAGAAACCAATGAAGACGGATAATAGAAGGTATGATAGTTCTATATTCATTGGAAGTGAAAATAACCTTTTAGATTATTTACATAGTGGTTTCTTTAGAGGAGTTTCAGTTGTTTTCAACTTTAGATCTAGGCATGAATATTGCGGGATTAGATGCCATTAACTTAAATCAAAAGAAATTAAATTTGTTCTGGGAACAATTCAACTACCTTAGCCATATAATTTCAAACAAAGGAGTTTCAATGGATCCTGAGAAGATTGCCGAGGTCTATTAGTGTCATGAACCTCATGCCAAGCAACAGGTGAGAAAGGTACCTCTGCCTGTTCAAGTACTGGGGAAGATATGTGAAGGGATTTACCAACATTGTGGAACCCCTTATGAATCACTCTAAGAAAAAATTAACTTTCCTTTGAGATAGCGACTGTCAAGTTATCCAAAGCATTTTTTTTTACTCAACTTTGATGCTAGCAATGTTGAAATTGAAAGTGTTCACCCTACTCTATGATGGTAAAGAATGGTGTGCCCTGAGGCCATCATATATCAGTAAGTTTCTTATGGCTCCTTAACATACCATTACTCTGTAACAAGGAATGAGTTGGCAGCAGTAAAGTTAATAAAACACTTCTATAAAGATCTATTTTGAGGGAAATTCCTTTTTGAAAATAGACTGCACAGTTCTTATGTTGTTCCTAAGGTTTTTTTTGTGGTTTTGAAAGTTAAAAAATTGAATTTGGTTTAATTTGTTACAAAAAAGAAGGTTCTTACTCTATTATAACTATATGTGCAGAATTACTAGTAGATAGTTAATCTGTTCTTTATTCCAAGCTTCAGTGCATCACCCTTCCATTGAAAAAGAATCAAGAGAAAATGTATTCCTCATTCTGGAATAAGCAAAAGTTAATGTAGCGTAGAATTTTTTTTTCTTATATTTTTATTTTTTTGAAGAGTTTCAGGAAGAGATATCAAAGAAGCATTTATGAAAGAAGGAATCGATGATTTTACGGTTGATCTGAAAAGAGGAGAGTTTTACTCAACTGGGTTCATGGAGTTTCCAAATGAGGAGTTAGCAAAGGTCAGTATTTTAAGAGTAATTCAGTTAGAAAGATATCAGGAAAAATGGAATATCATTAATGATCACCTGTCAACTTTATCGAGGCTGATAATTTTGAGTGAAGAGATATCTTCACTCCTCACTGACGCAGGGTAAGAAGTCTTCCCAAAAATTAAATTCATTGTAATTTTTTAATTTTTGTGCGTTTACTACACTCTTTCTCCCTCCTGTTCTTAATTATTATTTATATCACAGCCGTGAGTGTTTCATTCAGTCTCTTTTATATATATA
>KZ807008.1:642517-653732 GCA_000696205.2 Oncopeltus fasciatus
TATATATATATATATAAGCTTTCCATGGTTTGTAAAATGATTTCATTCAGGTTAAATCATAATTTGTGAATAATGTACAGTATAAACAAAAAATAAATAAATTTAATGATTGGTAAAGATAATAATAATTTAACAATTTTTAGTGCAAGGGAACGATATATCCGTCTGCCTCAGAGGTTAGACTCTCGACACTAGTGGGGGGAATTTAATAACTTATCAGACTTGTCTCGGTAGCATAAATGGAAAACGCACCGGCCCAGATAGCAGGAGTTCCAGGTTCGTGTTCTGGTTGGTACAGTTAGATTTTTTATTCTGTTCCCTTGCACTAAAAATTGTTAAAATTTATGTGGGATTAAATACCACAGAAAAAAAAAATTTACTTTAAAATTAAATAAAGATAGGTCAATTTTTAAAACTTGGCATTAGGACTGTAAACCTATATTTGTACCTGTGAATCATTTTTGTAAGTCGGGCAAATATCAATGGACATATAAATAGTCATTACTTCAGTGGCAATCTCTCTATAATATTTATAAGGAGCATTATTAAATTACAATGACTAATGAAGGTTTGATACTACAGAGTTTCTTTCAGGAGTACAAAGAAAGGAAAATTCCTTGTAAAGTAGGCGTCCACAGTGTCTTGGCCAAATTTTGAGGCTCATTTGGAAAATACTTAATACTCTAACAACCCAAACTGACACTCCAGGTTTGCCATTCCACAGAGATTGTAAAATGTG
Organism: Oncopeltus fasciatus; assembly: GCA_000696205.2. Taxonomy (NCBI): domain Eukaryota; kingdom Metazoa; phylum Arthropoda; class Insecta; order Hemiptera; family Lygaeidae; genus Oncopeltus; species Oncopeltus fasciatus. The sequence goes on from KZ807008.1 coordinate 643,257, forward strand.
TTAATTTATTTAAAATTAATGAGCAGTCTTGACTTCAGTACTTTTTATTTCACATTCATTAATTTTTTTTGTAACATTTCGGACTTTTTACCCATTATTAAGTTCCTTTTTATACCTCTTAAATCCTTAAAATACTCCATCTGACTATGATGACACCAATTATGAAATTTTAAAATTGTTGACATCATAATTTAACAGAAGACAGGACTGCTCATTAATCCAAAATCAATTGTTTTAAGGATTGTCTAAATATATATAATTTGAATCGCACCAGGAGCCAGAAAAATTAATAATGAAAACATTACCATAATTATCATCATGATTTAAACAATATATTATTTAGAAGAAAGTTGCCAATATTTTTTTTTCTTTGAACAATTTATTCACATAATTATTTTGAAAGGTCCCTCGAGGTAATATGAATCAAAGCATACATCTCGTCCGGATCTGAAATAAAGTTAAACTATTCATATTTTTAAAAAAATACAAAACATAATTTATACAACATATGGGATTTAAATAAATTTTACTTGTAATATTAGGTCAAAGAATGAACACATTATATGCAAAAGATAACTCAGTACAACACTGTGTACTCCAAATCGCTACAGGAGCATTCAAATCAAGCCCCATAGAGAGCCTCAAAGTGGAAGCTGGGGAGATGTCACTTGAGCACAGAAGGAAATTATTATCGCTTAGATATTATGTAAAAATATTAGCTAAGCCATACCACCCACTGCCTACCGATCTCTCCCTACAAAACAGACACACATAATTTAGACCCTCTTTCTCTAACAGAATTAGGTGTATACTTAATGACCTAAACCTTGACATTCCTACACCCCTACCTCTCCAAGAATCAATGATAGAACCCTGGACCCTAATGAGCCCTCAATTTAACTTTTCTTTAACTAAGTACCTTAAACAAGAAACTCCTGTTGTATTTTTAAATGAATTTCTCAATATTTTGCAAAAAATGCTTCTAAGCACAATCATATACACAGACAGCTCTAAGATGAATAACAAAACAGGGGCAGCATTTGTGAGCAATGCAGGATCATACTGTTTCTTACTCCATAAAATGGCGAGTACATACACTGCAGAGCTAATAGCAATCGACAAAGCTCTGAATATAGCTATCCCGCTACAGCAACGGTTAGTAGTTTGTACTGATTCGTTGGCGTCAATCCTTAGTATAAAGAACTTATTCACCCAACATACAATAATAAATAATATTCTATATAATATCCAAAATTTGTACCGAGAACGGATAAAAGTTACATTTCTCTGGACACCTAGCCATTGTGGAATACATGGAAATGAGAAGGCTGACTATGAAACTAAGCAGGCTTTGCAGAGTGGCAATAATTGTAATTCCGTTACTCCACAAGACATAATGTCATTCATTAAAAAAATAGTAATAAGTAAATGGGAGGATCAATGGTCTAATGTAAGAAAAAACAAAACTTTGAGAAATCAAGAACACTGTGTATCTATGGAATTCATCTGACAGAAAGCATAGACGCGAAGAAGTAATTTTGTCTAGACTGAGAATAGGACACACACGACTAATCCATGGTCATCTTATGGCAAAAAACCTCCCCCGATATGTGAAGATTGTCAGGTTCCCCTCTCTGTAAAGCATATTTTAACTGAATGCTTAAAGTATGCAGATAAAAGACAACGCTGCTCATACAATAGACTGTCTAATAAAAGGAGAGTTTGTTGACCGTAGATATTATTCTAAGATGATTTTAGTTGGGGTTCGGTCAAGGTAGATAAAAAAAACAACACAAATTTAAAAAATGTATTTTTTAATAAAGGATTATCTGCCGTTTCAGCTTACATTGTAAGCCATCTTTCAGGGCTATCATGAAGACGAGAGAGGACGTCCTGTCCCTAAGTTCACATTTCCATGACTGGAAATGTGAACTTAAGGTTATTAAAAAATACATTTTTTTTAAATTTGTGTTTTTTTTGGATCTACCTTGACCGAACCCCAACTAAAATCATCTTAGGACTGTCTAATAAATTTTCTTAGAGATACTCTTTTATACAAGCAGATCTAACCTCAGTAATTAGAACTTATCAATTATTTTGCTATTTTATTGAATAAATAATAATTAACTCTTAATGAGTAAAAATAGTGATAGCTATTGGGGGATGGGGCGGGTGGGGTTTCTGCCTTTGGGTCGTGGCAGCTTGCGGCGCCGGTTTTGACCTCTTCTATTATAGCCGACCAGGGGGGTTTGGATGGCCTGGTCCCACCATATACACCTTCATTCACAGGCCAAGCATTTCACTAAAGACTTATCAAGATGGACTTGATATGAGCTGGAAGTCAATTACGGAGGTCGAATTCGGCGTCGCTGGTTGCCTCGGGGCTCTCTGTTTGTGTCTCCTCATGGCTGCATCCCAATCACGTTCTGGAACGTGACCTCCATCATGTTTTTGCTTTTGTTTCCTTGTTTTTTTCTTTCTCACTCTTTTCATCGATACCTGAATACCTGACATTAATGACCCAAGTGGTTGGCATGCCAAAAAACAAAAAAAAAAACAGCTGAATATATGGATGTATAAGAAAGGAAAAAAAAAATCAGTATACTTCAATAAAAAGTTAAATTAATAATTTTGCTTTAATTAATACAAAAAAAAAAATATATATATATACACATATACACACACAGATTCAGTGAAAGTCGGCCAATAAGTTGAAAAAGTAGCATCTTCAATTTACACATTTATTGCCATGGCAATTTTTAGAAATCCTAGCCTAAAATAATTTGATTTAATCACATTATTTTATTAAAAACTCTAATTCTAGCATAGAGTAAAAAAATAGTTTAATGAATTATTTCATCAGTAGTATTTCAAAAATTGTCAATTGCATCACATTCATGTCTTTTTTAACTGTTTTATTTTATAATTATTTTTTAAATTAAATATAGAGAACCCAAAATGTAAGCCAGCATTGATTTTTTGTTCTTTTTCCAGAAGCCATTTATCGATATTAGTACTGATATATTTCGAGTTTAACCATAGCTACACAAAAATGGCCAATAAAACACAGTAAGATAACACATAGTTGGCATCCAGTTGCCATAATGAGTTATTTGAAAATATCCTACATTTAAAATGTATCAAGTACTTAAAATTTGATTACTAACAAATTGTTACTTTGTAAATATGGGATCCCATTATTTTATCATTAATGAGCAAAATACTATGCTCCAAAAATTTAGTAAATGAATTTTCAATTCATCATCAGGTCAAGGTGACCGCTTCTATCTTAGCAATTTTTGGGAATAGATAGATCTTTAGACAGCTGTAACTACCTTTAAAATCAAGCCACTTTTCCCAGGTGCGAGATAGTTGGAAATTACAGCATTTATATTTGGAACAAAAATGAAGAAATTAGATTTAAAAGTCTTTGCTTTTATTTATTTACATTCTCCATCAATTCACATTGAAATATTAAAAACTTACAGACCTTCTTTTACACACTATGTACACTGGTTTGTTCCCAAACAATTTCTTCACTTAGGCTGTGTGTTTTGAAGAGTTTTTGTAAGGCCTTACAGACCAAGCAGAGAGTTTACGCAAACCAGATTTATCTCGAAATTTCAAGCACTTCTGAAATTCAAGGAAAATAGTTAAATTTTAACACAGTAAAAAAATAAAAATGAAATTATCTGGCACCTTCACTACTACAGCCAAAAAGTAAATGGCCTTTACACTTGTGACTAGGCTAGGATATTTTCCTGCTTTGACAGGATTAAGAAGAAGTTCAAAACTTTCCAAGTGTCCTTTGTATTGCTAACAATAGAACATATTTGCTGCTGGGTAAAAATAAAACCAAGATTATGGGGTTAAAAAGAATTATTTAAAATATTCTAATTTAAAAAGTGATCTTCATTCTCAGATTACTTCCTTTAAAAGTTTTTTAAAACTTTCAAAACTTCTTATCTCTTTAAATATTCATAAATACAGACATAATTGTCCCTAAAAATATTTTTTCATGAAAAATTGAAATTAATTATTTTTTATATTACAAATAATCTCAAAACATCCCAGAAATACAAAAATAAAGTTATACAAAACTCTGTTTAGCCCCATAGTTGCCTATGGTACAGACTTGGAGTATCTCTGCTGCAGAAATATATAACTTACAGATTGTAAATAACACAAAAATACAATTGTTTTAAAAATAATAAGGAATATCAACAATGAAACCTTTTCCATAATAAAGCATGGAAAATTAAAACCAATTATTACATTATTAACCTAAATTACAAGCATTCAGGTTAAGATACAGATAAATAAGGATAGAGCCCAGCAGAGGATTCTGAAGATAGTGATTAATGCCTACTGGAGAAGAAGACCACACAGTCACTGGAAAGATTTAATTAAAGTAATAAAATATGAAAAATATTTTTGATGTATGGCTGCTAAAGTTGGACTGCAGTCCTTGAGCACTACAAGTATATGAAAATAGAATGCTGAGGTAGGTTACTGTTCCTATAGAGGACAACATGTGAGGTATTTAGAAGGAGCAATTTTATAAGGATCTGTGCTATAGAATTATCATCATAAAGTGATAGGGAAGAGATTGGAGAGGGCAAAATACTTAGCATGAATTGTACCAGAAAGAATGACTAGCCATTTTGGAGGAATAACCTAGAATGCTATGAAAACAAAACTACTGCAAAAAAAAAAAAAAAAAAAAAGGAGCTTACAAACTAACGGGGTGATGTTCTGTATTATCATTTGAAAACTTGGTATGGCTTTCTATCTGGCATACTGAATTATTTTCTTACTACACATATATTTTGTTTCGCATATTTTTTCTCTAAAGGCTGAATTATCCTTTTATTAATTTTTTAATTAATNNNTAATTAAAAAATAGAAAAAAGTTTTATTTTTTATCACTTATTTTTAAACTTTTTTTTCTTCTTTATATCTTTTATCAGAGGTTCTTAAAACCTTATGCAACTTGGAGGACAGTTATATCAAGCAACACCTAATTAACACCAATATTGTATTCAGATTGCCATAATTCTCAGTTTAAGATTTAATTAAAGAAAAAAGCATAAATATCATATAAGTGATGACATACCTTAAGATCGTCATGAGTTGTAAATGTCACAATAGCCTTGTTATCTGAGACAAAAACTTCATTTAGACCACACAACTCATTAGCTTTCAATATATGCTTGACGGCACTGCAACTTAAGCTTTAAAAAAAATTAGGTTTATCTTTTTAAATAATACATAAAATATATAAAATTAAGGGTTAAAGACGTAATATAACAGAGTGTAATAATAAAATCAAAGGCTAACTCCACTCCAACTGTATAGTCTAGGCTGATTTTAATATATTTATATGGCATGACGACCAACAGCTCTGAATTGGTCTTAGACATGGGGGAAAAAAAAAAAGTTCAATTACCTTGTTTTAAACCTAATTATAGCTTTGTAAGTCTGTGCAATAGATTCTGTTGTTGCATTAATTAACATATTTCTTGAAGGATCATGATTCGTGAATTGAACAGAACTTGTAGATGTACATTCTTGCTTAGATGTTTCTTTTTTAATGTTTAACTTGCTAGAAGACTGATTCAAGATATTTAAAGCAAGTGACGCAGTTTTGGAATTAAATGTATCTTCATTCATGATTCTATCCAGATTTTCACTCTTTCTTTGAACATTATCTGGCTTGGAACTAACTTCTGGCTCAAGTGAATCAGAAAAGCATTCCCTCTTATAAGGAAGTTTCTCATGTGAAGAACAATACATACCAGTGTTATTATTTTGATAATGATTGTTTTCATTGAAGTTATCAGAAGTCTTTTGAGCAAATGGAGAGTTTATGTAATCTTGCCTTCCCTGAAAAATAAATAATATTTAAGATTTGTAATTAATTAGAAATTTAAAATAGTAATTACCTAAAAAAATATATTAGTAAAACCTCTTCATTATACATTTATTAGTAAAGTAATTGTTAGCTCTTTGTACATTTAGGTTTCTTCATTTTACAGTAAGAGTTCTAAAGAACTATTACACAGAATAAAATATATTCCTTAGCCTCTACCCATTATATATGACATTATTTTATTATTTCTTTGAGCAAGGCCTGGTATACTAGCCAGTCATTGCGAAAGAACAATTTAGAATGGTTTCTTCATAAAGTCAGTATATGTTTTTGAATATAAATGATGTGTTGTGTAAGTCTCTAATACGTTAAAGGCCTTTATATTTTAAGTAATGCTTGCATAAATTTCTACTGCTAAAATGGGTAAGTTATTTTACTTTGATACTTTAATTAATGTGTTTAATCTTACAGCACATATAATATATTTTGAAGAAAAAAAAAATTTGTAGTTCACTCACAGAATGAAGCAATATTTATTTATTATAGATAAGTAAGAAATGGCTCATAGCGAATTTACCTCAAACTCATAGAAATATTCAATCAACATTAAGTATTTTATTATAAATGACAATTCTATTTGCATCCTACTTTATAATTTATATGGTGTTTTGACTCAAACATTTTATTATTTAATCATGTGTAAAAAAAAAAAAAAAAATTAAAATTATCGAATATTGAAACACATTCAACTATAAGCTATAACAGATAACACTTTTGGCAAATTATTTTTAAATTCAAGGCACTAAATATTATAAATAAGTTCATGATGAAGTACTTCTAAAAAATAAGATAGATATCTTATTTCTAGATTTTCTTCTTGATTATAGAAAATGAAAAAAGGCAAGGCCGATGATTGCACTCAACCATATTTGTTTGTTAAGTTTCATCTGACATCTTGCTTCAGCCATTGTCATATGTAACAAACTTACAAGCTTTTAGGCACCTAAAGAGCAAGAAGTTCATAACTAATATTTTCCTGTTCAATAAATCTTCTAAAATCAATAAACAGGTGATGAAGATTGATATTGAATTCATCTAATATCTGATGCATAGAAAATATGGTGTCCATTGTTGATGGTCCTTCCCTGAAGGCACTCACCAACTTCTTTTTCCATTTATCATACTAAACTCTAATAGTACCTTGTACTATGAATACATAGATATACTGATCATCATAAAAACAGCATCCTAAAATGAGACTCCTTAGGATATTTTCCCTTTTCTTATATATCAGACAGACTGCTCATAAAAGGGCATCTTGCTAAGCCAGCTTAAGCATCTTGATTAATGTATAATCTGACTTGGTTTTTGCCAATAAAAGCTCTAATTTCTTAAAACCACCACTTTTTGGTTCAGTAGGCAAAAAAACAGTATAGTAAAAAATAAAGAGTAAAATAAATATAATATGTATTTCAGATGGCTTAGAAAAGATAATAAGAAAATAGGGTAAACTTCAATGAATCTCACAGCAAAACCGTTATCTAATTGGTTAAATCAATATGAGAGAGCCCAGCACCTGACTACTATTTCTAGCAACCTGGATTCTCCGCTCACAAAATTAGTTTCAGGATGTGCACAGTGGGTCTCTTCCTATGTTTTTCTGAGGAAAAAATACAAAGTTTATAAAAGCTATGGGATTTAACTACATCATAATAACATAACAAAGTTTCGATTGTGTAGGCGCCAGATACACTAAGGTTTTACCATAGAAATATATAACCGGAAAAGCAAAGAAATTAAATATCCAGCAATAATTAATATATAGTGTACTATATGTATATATACATAATGTATACCACACATTGTAAAAGTAAAAATCCATGAATCCAGTGAAGAATGATAATCACATTGTTTCTAATAACCCACAAATACTAAAATAATTCGAAAACAACATAACCAACAGAATATTTTGTAGAAAAATTTAAGAAAATAGCATTGAGCAGTTCAACATTAAAACAAACATTTTTAAAACTGATTCAATAAGTGGACTATTGAAATTTAAGAAAAACTAGTCTCATGAAAGAAATTTTTTTTATGATCTGAGGGTCATGGTAAGACTGTTTTTACAAGTATCAACTCCTAATCAACTAATAATGCTAATAGTATAGTGAAAACTGCATCAAAATAATTTATCATTGGAATTAAACTTACAGAACTGGTACATGTTTCATGTACTTGTTTACTAGAGGAACAAGAGCTATCAATATTGGTTTCCTCACCAGTGTCAGGCTCTTCCTTAATTACAATAATATCAGTTGAATTTGATTTTCTGGTTATTTCCTTTTCTATCTCTTGCAGCGTATCCCGTTCAAGTTTCTCCAATTGTTCAATAGCTACTTCTAGAAATCCACTTATTTCTACTAGGTCTCTCACTCTTCTGCAATTTCTCCGGTCAAAAAACATTTTACAATAAATATTCAAAAAAAGAAATGTTACAGTAAAAGAGGAAAACTTTTAAGAAATTATTTTAAAATCTACTATCACAAAGATGAGTCCACTTCATACACCGACGGATTGGAAATTGTTTGAAAGATATAGCCAAACAAAACCTACCTGTGATTGCTACTTTTGTGACGTCATTTCACGTAACAGTTATCCTTTACTATTCTCACCAAGTATTACCTCCTAATATTTGAGAAAGGCTATTATAAGACTATTATGGACAATTTTATTTTATATAACAATTTTATTTTTCTGATCCTGGCCAAAACTTTGACTAATTTCTCCACAACTATGGATGAGATTGCAGATCTGCAAAGGCAAGGTTTTGTTGCCTTTCAGTGGAATTATTTATTTTTGGTTTATGATATTTACCCTGAGTTATTTAACTTTTAATTTTATTTATTAAGAATATTTATTTCGCTTGTGCTGATAGGTAATGAGTGTTAAAATCATCTGCTTCTTTTATTTTTCAATGTTGAAAACATTAGTATTTTAACATATTTGAGTTACAAAGAAGTGCAAAGTCATGTACCCTTTGTTAACTGGTACATCTAGGTAGGAGATTTCGCTCTTCTGTCCTATGACGTTACCAGCGATGAGTTAGGCATAGATCTTTGGCTAAAAACCATGGGCTTTACCATTTTTATCATTTGTGTAGCCTAGAACTGGTCTGTTTTTTTTTTAATGTCCGCCATTTTCTTCATTTGTGTAGACCAGGACCGGTCATTTTAGCTAACAACTTGTGAACTGCATTGCTAACTTTATTTTGATTAAATTACGATTCAATATACAAATTAAATATATCTTAATATAAATATTTGTAGAGCCTATTAGATATATGTAATTGAATTGGCTAGCATATCTAATTAAAATATATACAAATAATTTTTTATATTAGAATGGTAGGCGGCGATCGTGGGCCTGGCTAGGGTGCAAGCTCACCCCATAAACGCTCTTAAAAAGTTTGGTTACTCTAACCCAAGCAATCATGCTTTGTAGGTTCCCAAGCACCTTATATGTATCATAGACCTGGCAGCCCTTCCCCAGATGCAAGTCAGCGAGGAAAAGCTTGTAGGTAGTGACTTTATTCGACCTTGGTTAGGTCCGGCGACCACTAAGCTTGACTGCTAAGCTAACGATCGTGTGGCATGAATAGTCCAATAGGGGTTGAAGAATTGTCTTAATAAATGACGTCACTCTCTAACGGTTTTAATATCAGCGTAAAAAGGGTTTGTCTTAACTCCTTAGAGTAGAGATAAAATCCCCCTCTACTCTATGTTGCTTCTGAGCTCTTTTATAAAATCCCCCTCTACTCTATGTTGCTTCTGAGCTCTTTTAACGTGAAACTGTTAGATTGTTATGTAAATAACAGTTTATAATCAGTATCAAACTGCTTATTGTATTGAATACTGGTGACATTAAATTTAAAAGTTGTGCCTCTTTCTGCTTACATTAATGTTTACCTCTGATGTTGAACACAATAGATTAATTATAAATATGGTTGTCAAACTATTTTATAATTTGAAGTACGTGTCTCCAACTAAAATCCTATCTATGATAACAGGTCCTTACGAAATGCAATCAGTAGTGATACGCAACTGGACGTCCTTGTCAACTATTACTGTTAATTTTTTTGAACTGTTCTAATTGTTTGTCCTTAAAATCTAGCATGGTATTTTTAACTTGCTCTTATTATGATTATATATGTAGTAGAGTCGTGTATTTTCAATGAAGCAATTTTTAATTTAAATTTACATTTAATGTTTTAGGAACTTACTATCTTTTTGGGTCCAGTTGTTCACTCAATAGCAAAAGATAATATTACTTGTCTTTCAAAAGCAGGTGTTGCAGTTCGAAGTGGAAAAGTGTGATTTTTTTTAAAATAATACTTTAATAGCACCTAGATGAAAGTTTAATGTAGTATGCATTAAACTTTCATCTAGATGCTAATGATTTACTTATGTTTTCAATTAAACCTGTAAACAAATAGTCTTAAACTTATGCAAGTAGCTTTTTTTTACTTATTAATTTATAACTCATAACTTGATTCTCTTCATTGTTGTATTACATCTGATTTATTTGGCATTTATATATATATATAT
>KZ807008.1:664130-675084 GCA_000696205.2 Oncopeltus fasciatus
ACTATTAATATTATTCTTAAATTAATTTATTTTTCAAATTATTATAATTATCATGAAGATGAAGTTGGGTTTAAAATTTTCATATATTAGTTATTCTACAAGGAAAGCCGGGTCCTTGGGACCAGTAAAATCTTTAAGTATTTTGATAACCTTTCATAGATATTTATGAATTTTAATTGCAAACCCTTAAAAGCATCGATTGGGGTAGTGATGGGGTTTAGAGGAAAACCAAAATTGATAATACTTAAAATATTTTTTAATTATTATTTTATTTATTCATAATTTTGTATAACATAAAAAGTCTCAAATGTAATTTCTTAAATTTTATGTTCTATAAATTATTCATGAAAACTCTTTCTAAGGAAGATATCTACAAATGCAACTGAGGTGACTGTGCATCCTCCACTCTTTCTTCCAGACCAGCCTAAAGCAAAGCTTAGTAGTTTTACCTTCATCCTCTCTAGATTGTTAGACAGATTTTCATAATTTACTCTTACTTATATCAGTATTTAATAAAACAATGAAAATCTGCTTAGAATAAATAACTCTTGTGTGTTGGTCTTTTTATGTTTATTTCTGTTTCTTCAGACCCATCTTTGTGAAAGTGAAGGAGAAATTCAGTTTACGATGGAATTATTTCCTGGTTTTAAGAATTATGGACAAATATATAAAGAAGCCGGCTTGCTTACCGAAAAAGTGAGTAGATGATTTCTCATTTTTAATGCCTCTTTTAGGACTAGAAAAATCCATTATCACTTTTGTTTATACTAACTTTAAAGTTTCTTTTTGTATATTTGTCACTCCTATTTATTAATTGTTAATTATTGTTTACAGACAATATTAGGACATGGTGTATTCTTATCAAGTGATGAAAAAGAAATATTGCGTTCAGCTGGTTCTTCTGTGGCTCATTGTGCAAATTCTAACAGCTTACTAAGAAGTGGTTTGTGTCCAGTGCGAGACTTATGGGAAGCCGGTTTGAAAGTAGGATTAGGAACTGGTAAGAAATCTTCTCATACGACTATTTAATGAAATTGTATCTTGGTAGTTTGGCGAGTTATAATAAAATTACAGAAATGTAAAAACCATTTATTTCAGGTACAAATTAATCATGATGGAGATACAATAGGAAATTATCTGAATAAAAAAATAGATTTCAACATTTTTGTCAAGGTGTGAAAAAATGAGTTCAATAGGTGTAACCATCTTGAAGTTATAAATATTTTAGAATTTTAACCCTTAATTTAATCCCCTTCAAGTTCTTGTATTAGGCTGTTATGTTATAGGTTCCTTGCAGTTTCAAGTGCAATCTAAATTTAAATTAATGAGGGATTGGTTGGGGATTTAGTCTTGAAATTTCAAGAAATTGAAACTAATTTGTAAACCAAAATGTTTTTAATTTTACCAATGTTTCGGCCTAAATTTCAATTGTTATTATTAATAAATATTTTTAGAGTACAAATATTTATTCTTTATAAACCGTTGTTATCGCATGAGAGTTAGGTTAAAACTTAACGCTTCTTTTGTTTTAACCAAACTTTCATTGTGGAAGATTCATTTCTGTAAATAATGTTCTTTAGTTTAAGCCTAAAGAGGCATTCAATAACAATAAAATAGTAGAGCAATATAGATGTTTTCGAAGTTATTGTTCTTATTATTTGACCTTTTTTCTTTCACCAAGAAATTAATTAGCCCATGACTAATGTGGTTAAAAGAGAGGTTAAAAAAGAAAAAAGAAATAAACTATTGATATCACATGTAAGGTTGTCTAATAAATCTTTACAATCTGCTATTAAATTACCCCCATCAACCATTAATGTAATATTATGATTATATATAATATTACATTAAGTTAATTAAACAATATAATTAAACACCCTTGGTAATGAACCCTGATACACCATCTAAAATGCACTAATTTGAATGAAGTTGGAAATTTAAATTAATAGTTCATTTAAATTAGCCTATTTCGAACATTTTGTTTCCTTATCTTATTGTTATATTCCCATTGTGAAATGGAGTCGTCATCCAGAAATTAATCACCTAATTTCAACATCTTCATAAAAACTTGCTTTAAATATAATTTCATCTATCAATAATAAAATAATTTTTTTTCCATACTAGGAAAAAAAAAAAAGTATGATCCTTGTAATATCTTGAGCAAGGCAGAAAAGATGGTCAGATTTTTTAATTCAGAGCTCAACTTCAGGAATAAAGAATTGAACTTTTGACATTAGTTTCTTGGTTAAATGACACACACACTCATCTATATTTACTACCAATAAGTGTTTGTGTCTATTAGTCCAGCTGATTTAGAATATTATCGAGAGGAAAAAATGGCAAATCACTATAAAATAGAGTCCTCTTACCCCTTTCTATATTCAGCTTTGCTGATGAGACATTTTGTTGCGATTCCACAAAAAAAAAAAAAAAAAAAAAAAAAAAAAAAAAAAAAAAAAAAAAATGTAACTTGTCTGTAATTTTATTTATACATATTCAGATCATTTTAGATAAGTATTCTTATCTCTTTAGATAAGATATTAATTAATACATTTAGGCCAATTTCTTTAAATTGGCATTAAATGTATTAATTTTGGTTAAAATTAAATATGTCTGTTTTCAAAAAGAGGTTTGATATTTTGTTCTACATAATATCCAATCTGTGTTATTTCATATATTTACAGATGTTGGAGGCGGTTGTAATCTCAGCATCTTAGATGCAATGCGATGTGCTCTTCATACATCAATTCATTTGTCATATACAAGACCATCTTATAAGCCTCTTACTTATCATGAGGCATTTTACTTAGCAACTCTTGGTGGAGCTATTGGTAAATTATCTTTTTACAGTCACATATCTATTTTTTTCTAGAAATTGCCAGTAATTTTTTCAGTATACTAATATCTTGGATTTTCTTATGTTTTAGCAATATCAAAAGGTGATGTTCTTGGCAATTTTGTTGTTGGAAAATATTTTGATGCATTAATAGTTGACATGTACAATGGAAAGTCCATTGCTGGAGTTTTGCCTTTTCACAATTTATCTGATCTTGTTCAAAAATTCATTTATTGTGGTGATGACAGGAATATTATAGAAGTTTTTGTGAATGGCAAACAAGTTAAAAATTGTTCAATTTAAAGTTAAATATGGGGAGTTTAATTCTGGCTAAAATATAGAGCCAGTTAAACCTGGCTCTTAAATTTGGCTCTCTATTATTTTAAAATGAAGATCTCTGTGTCATGGATGATTGGAAAATAATGAAAATGTATAGCTGGCACCTTCATCTAGGTCCTAAGTGATTAATAAAACTTATGATAATAAATGATAACAGAAATATTAATTGTTTTAACTGTCACATTATCTTTTCTATTCTGTTCCTTTGAGGCTGTGTTTCAGTAAATTAAGTTTTCAATTTGATATTGATAGTCTACCAAATAGGTTGATTACCTGTAGTAATTCATGTTGCAAGTGAATATATTTACAGTGACTCACTGAAAGATAAATTTTCAATTATTTTTTTTGTATATTTTAAAATAGAATTTTTAATTAAATAAAAGTATTATTTTAAAGCTATTCCAGGTTTTTGAAATTTTTAAAACAGTAGTTGTTAGCCATTGGAAGAAAAAATATGATGCAAAGTTACAGAGTGGACTGTGGAGCAACAATGGCAGACAACTAATTTGCATTTATAAGCTATACCTCCCCTCTCTCCCCACCTTGCCCACCACCACTTCTCAGCTGTGGCATATTCATGCCCAGTGCATTCAGTTGCTGTAAGAGAAAAGTCTGTATTGTCAGGTAACAAAACAGTGATGTAAAAATAAATAAATCAAAAGCAAAACATTTGTATATAGCACATTTTTCTGTTTCTGCTTTATGTTGTGAAAGACTTACAGCCGTACTTCAAATATACAGTGACAGCCATTATTTAATAGCAATAGTGAAGTCTGTTATTCTTTTGTTAATATTTCCTCTTGAGTTTGTTACTACTGGGTTCCACAAGTTCCTGCAAACTATAACAAACCTCCTATAACTGATTATCGAATGGAGCTGGACATTCGATAATCAGTTATAGGACAGCAACTTCATTTATTAGCTCATTGGGGGTAAATATATGTTACAAAGGTTATTGCAAAATTTAGCTTAACTTTAATAATTAGTTCAGTTGTAGTTGTAAGCCATTTTCATGATAGCCCTAAAGATGTCTTACAATGTAAGCCGAAACTTTGGCAGATAATCTTTTAAAAATAATACCCTTCTTTTAAATTTATATATATANTGCTTTCAAACTTGTTCATTACTTCAAAATGTAGATGCTTATGAACGGCAATTGTGACACGTCCATGAACCCTTTCTTCTTCAACTAACTCATTATCCTTTCTATGTACATTATGGTCTTTTAATTGTATTTTTTTTTTTTTTTTTTATGGCATCCCAACCTCTAGGGTCATTAATGCCTTTTACGTACAGTAACGGATGATTGTTCATAACGTTTGCCGCAAAATATGGAGGTGGACAGTGGAAAGCCGCCCGCAATGGAGGGGGCACGAACAGGAGGCCATGTCCCGGCACGAGGCAAACCACAGCACCGAGCCAACCCCATACAATTGGCTCATTGTCCAGTCCTGCCTGAGGAGTCCTTAGTGAAGTGTCTGACCTGGGAGCGAGGGTGTGCATATTGGGACTAGGCCATTCAAACCCTCCATGTCGACAATATACTGTAAGTAGGAGGCCCACCACGACCCAAAGACAGGCCGCCGTCCGCCCTCCACCCACGCAGGCCGCACCGACCGTTAATTATTCATTGAAAGCAAACTATTGACAATTTAGTAGAGAAAATAAAAATTAAATCAGGTTATATAAATTAGCATGAGCCCAAATTTCTATTTCCTATAGACAAAGTACAGCTGGTAAGGTTTCATTTAAAATAATTTTCATTTCTTTGAACCGTGTTTTAATACCATTATAATTCCAACCAATGATTGGCATATTAATCGATCAAAATTTGTACTACTAAACTAAAGTGCACCTTATACTTTTATACAGATGGAAAATTGATTTGTAATTATATTAGTTAAGTTAATATAATCTTTTAAAACTATTAATTTGCATTTTTAAATAGAAATATTTCTCCTATATAAGAGTAATGAATATTGCAGTAAAGACAGTTTTGAATATTTACTAATTGCATCTTAAAAGTGACATATAAAAAATATTTTGTACCAGACCGAATTTCTATTATTTATGGTTTTTTATATGCGTGCTCTAGGAGTAAGAATTAAGTAATTTGTTTAAATTTTATTGTTGAAAGCTTAGTTAATAAGCTAATGATCGGTATTTGAGTTTATTTTCCCGCATGAAAGTTTAAATATTTGTTATTTTGAGTTTCTTAATGTTTGAATTTATCTTTGATATGTTAACCTCAAAGTTAAAGGTTTAAGTTTTCTGTGATAATTTTTGGCAAATAAATTTATTTTCGGGTATTTTAAATCCCTTAAGAAATGCAGCGTAATTTTAAAATTGACTTTTGGCAACCCCACTTTTATTTGTTTGATTTTTAAAGTTGTTTTTTTTTGTGAGTTAGGGCGCGGAGGAGTTATAATTATATATATAGTTATAAAATTTTCCTAGGTACCGGAGGAATTATAAACCCTCTCCTTCTGTGCCGAGTGGTGCACGCTCTGTGTAAACAGTGCTATCACTTTGGACTTGGACAGGGTGAAAGAGGCAGGGCGGCGAAGGTGAGAGGCGAGCGCCTCCTAGGTGTTTAGGAAGGAAGTAGCAGGAGTGGAGGTAATCCATTAACTAGTATATCAGTACATGTGGAAGTAGATGAAGAGCTCTGTGCCTAATCACTTGAAAATATACAATCATCTGTAAGGCAATCTACATCTATTCCTATTGTGACAGGGTAGTCAAGAAAGATTTATTTAAATGATTACACATGTAATTATTGAATGATTATATTAAAACATAGGTAAACTATATAGCTGAAGGCCGAGACTCGAATTCATTTATAGAGAGGGGGGAAGGAATCACAGAGTTGATTGAACAGGAATAGTTTACAATATTCTCCACCATTAATTTAGAAATTGATACTTTTTTTCTCTAATTATTCAACTCACAATCTTTTAATTAATTTGGAGGACATTTTTAACGAGACGATCAGGTGAAAGTGACTCGTTTGTGTTCATTTGTGCTTGAGCCTATTGGCGTGGAGTGCCACTAGGTGTTTCCTGCTGATTGGCACCCGGTACAAACAATTGCTTAGGATGTGACTATTGGTGACAACCTCGGCAGCTGGAATGTGTTGGTATGAAACCCCTTGTCTTAGAGCTGGGTCAGGGTTAAGTGTAAAGATAGACCTGTTTCTTTTAAACCATCATTGAGATCATCTGGTCGATGTATCGTTTCATAATTCTACATGAGCCCAATTCAACGATATAATGGTACTGACTGATTTTTTGTTTGGCAGTACCTAATTGCCAGATGTTTTGTTTATTTTGGTATGTTCTTGCCTGGACTCTCTCTCCCACTTGGAATGAGAGGACATGACAGTTGCTGTGGCTTGTTGGCAGAAATATTTTTGTATTGGGTAGGAGAGCATCGAAGCGTATTCTAGTCTTTATTTTTAAGTTAAGTTCTTCAGGTGATTGACCTGAGGCCAATGGTGTGGCACTGTAGCGAGACTTACTTCAATTGCGGCTTTTTATCTCCTTTTCGAGATTTGCATATTTCTTTCTGCGAGACCATGGTTGATGAATGATCTGGCACTGAATTTCTGGAAGATTCCTCTACCTTTACAGTGAGTCTGGAACTCTTTACTTTTGAAGATGCCAGCGTCATCTGATACCAAGTTGCTGATGATTATGGTGCATCTCTGAGAATAAGTTCTTCTGGACTTGGCGTGGACACACGTTAAGAAGTAGCGGTTGTCAAAGGGGCTAGTATAGTGAATATGCACTGTTTCTTCAGCAATGGTTTCTTCGCTTAAGCTAAGTTGGAGCTTAAAAGTAGAGTTTCAGCATACAGCGCGTCGACTTCCTCATTCATCGACATTACAGGTGTCCTGACTGGTTGCGGAGTTAGAGCACGAAAAAGACAATCTACATTCTCGCTTTATTTTCCCTTTTTGTAGCGTACAGTGAAATCCAAAGCACTTAGAAAGGAGGCATAGCATATAAGGCGGGCAGATGCCATCTGAGCTAGCGCACGATGCGGGTGGAAAATGCGTGACAGCGGTTCATTGTTGGTGACAAGAGTGAAGTTTCTGACGTAAGCATAGTTGTAGAAGTGCGTGCCAGCGATGGTGATGAAACTGTGAAGATATAGATATGACTGAACTATGAAACTAACCTTAGATGATAGCTAAGGCATCTCCACCAAGCTGGCTATAATTGCATTCAGCTAGGGTCAGAGTTCGAGAGGCGTAGCAATGGATCTTTCGTGGCCTTCCACTTCATGACTGAGTACAACAGCGATACCTGTCGGCATGGAATCTGTTGTGAGGATCAAGGATTTATGAATGTGGCTTTAATGGAGACTGACCAAGAGAATTTCTGAGTAGGAGAAATCTGGGATGAGTTTTGCATGCCACCATAACCAAGAAGCGTCTCAATTCTTCTACATTTTTTGGACGTGACACATTGAAGACAACTTGAACTTCTTGTGACTTTTGGACTTTATTCAATGATACTATGTGACCCAAGTAATTTATGCTTTCTATAGAAGAAGGAACATTTATTTTTGTTTAGGCGGAGGTAATTTTGAGACGTTCCAAACAAACAATCATGTTTCTTTTGGATTCTTCTATTATTCAGTCATGGAAGATCATGTCTTAAAAATATGCTTCATCTTTTGATAGTCCATTGATAATTTGTGAAAATATTCTATTGAATATAGTTCACGCTATTTTTGAACCAAAACTGAGGCGGTCCATTTGAAAAAATGCCTTTATGTGTAGTGTTAGTTTGGATTTTTCATCCTTCCTTATCCACTCTGATAAGGCAAATAGGCTTTTTATAGACCTAACTCGCAAAAGTTTTTTGAAATTCTGAGGCTATGAAGTACTTCATCAATGCGGCGAATTGGATGATTTAAAAGGATTGGCCAACTTTGCTAGACTAACTCCTACATCGGATTTGGGTATTACGGCTAGTGACGATCTCCAGTCGCTTGAGGATACTAGAGTGATGATTTCATGTGACTCAAGAGTTACCAGCTCTTCCTCAACTCCCTGGTGTTGTGAGAACGGATCATCACTTTCACGAATGAAAACTGGTTTTGCCCCTTCACCGAGTTAGAGTTTGACTTCCAGATTCGGCACATAACCTATGTGTTCTTTTAAAATTGAACAGTATTGTTTGATTATGTCTTTCAGAGGAGTGATTACGTTTATTAAAACTGTGTGATTTGATGTAAGACGGTCTCCATAATTTTCTTTGAGATAAATTCCGTGAGCGCGAATCCATATTCGTCCCATGAGTGCCTCAAGACCTGCAGGAACAACGAATAGGTGCGCGTCAATTTCCCTGTTCTTATATTTGACAGAGAGTGTGACTTTCCCTGAGGGTTTGATTACATACGCGGAGTAAGACCAGCCTTGGTTGCTGTGTAGAATTGAGGCCAAGACATTTGAAGTCTCTGACTAAAGTGAGAATTTGGTTCCGGAGTCCACATCAAACTTTTGTGGATTGTTGTCGAGAGAGACTGTGTCGGTGTCTTTCAGAATATGGTCTGACTTCATACAAGTCTTCAGTGCAATGGATGTTACCAATACCATTTTCTGAGTCCGAGCATTGTTCATACTCAACTTTGTTCATATAAGAGCATTTTATACCTGAGTGGCCCGGCATTCACACAGATGTAACATATTTGCCCAACTGATGCAGGTATCTGATATATTAGTGGAGCCTAAGAATAAAAGAATGGTCTGATCCGAGATGTTATAGCCCTTTCAATGAACTCTGCGAATCGGTAAAAATTACCTCATTTCTCTAGGGAGCTGATATAATGAATTAAAGAGTCCTACTGATAGCATAGAGCTCAGCCGTATAAATGCTGCATAATGTTAGCAATTAATATATTTATATTCATCAGTTCCTTCTCCATCAAAAAAGGCGCAGGCTGCTGAAAATTCATTTTTAGAGCCGTCAGTAAAAATCATCGTCATGAGGAACATAGCTAAGAAGGAGAGTTAATGTTCCGAAGGGGCTCATATCCTTCGTAACCCTCTTGCTGGCAATAATTTTCGGCTGCAAACAGTCCATTATCAGGTAGAGTTTTACCATCAACAAGCATATTAGCCACACAGTCATTCTCGGACCCAGTGGCTTGGTTGAAATAGAGCGAGCAGCATAGGATCTTCCAAACCTTTGCCTAATTATCCAATTAAAAGAAGGGTGTTATGGATCCCCTGATAGCTTGCTCAAATACCTGTTAGAATATGTTTCAGAATGAATAAAGGCCTAACCCCTGCTTCACAACACAAGCTAAAAACTGGGCTACTGCGAAAGGAACCAGTAACTAAACGAAGACCACCATGAAGAATGGAATCCAGCAACGAGAGGACCTTCGGACTCGCAGGACCGTAAATCCATCTAGGACAAAATAAATGCCTCGAAAATCACCTGGAGTTTTGTCCGATCACTAACCCACCTAATGTGATTAAAATACTTTATTATTTTCATCTTGTCGGCACAAAGTTTTTTAATCTATTTTATATGGGGAAGCCAAGTGAGTCTCTTTTCCTATACAAGTCATAGGAAGCGAACTTCACCATGGAAATCAAGTTCCACTTTTTCTATCAAGATGGGTGTCTTCTGAAGAACAAAATGTACTTTGTTTTGTCATGAGCTATTTGAAGGCCAGTTTTCAAACACCACTGATATAGCCTTTTAACCGCCGCCTGGATATCTAATGAATTGGGGCTCGTAGAAAAGTGTCAGCTCTGGGAATGACAACTCTGCATGTGCATTCAATATAATTCAACTCGTACATTCCTTCAATTTCTCCTTCAGGGATGAAACAAATTCAGCGATTGATTGTGTTGGCTGTTGGTTGACAATTAGGAAATAATGTTGAGCGACAACAGTTGAGACAGGATGTGACAACATATTTTTGAAATGTTTAACAAGATTTTCATATGGAATGTCCTTTATGGGCTTATCAGGAGCCAATAATGCGGATATGTTATTATAATGCATAAAAGCAATTGGTGCGCATTATAGTTGAGACGTATTGATAGTGGAATACACATTTTTGAGACTACAGTATTTATAAAATGATAAATTTTATTATTTACTTCGTTTTAAATACGAAGTAAATCTTTCTTTTTGGCGTCATATGGTATGGTTTGGGGAGTTGAAATATATTTATTTGCTCTCAAGGCTAGGAGTTTTTTTAAATAATTTATGTCGATCCACATTCATTATTAGAAAGCTTCTGAGTTTGCGAAAAAAAATGTCAAGCCAGTATAAACTTAGGCAAACCTATAGTGAGTGGCTGGAACTGTTCCCAAAATAGTAGTGAATCGTGACGAAGTGAGTCACATGACGATTGAGGCTGAAAACTGCGTTGTCACTGTGACACTTCGATTTTCACTCACTGTGAGGAAATTTCAACGAATTCGTGATTCTCGTTGCTAACTTATTGTGACTACCTAGTCACAATTATGAATGTTTACATTCGATTAATCCACGTAGGGAAGTTACATTTTACGTTTAATCATTAATTACAATTCTGAGAAATTTATCTTCTGTTTATAGAGTTCTTGCGCGATGGACTTTTTGTTGAGCTATTTTACACGCAACCGTATTACAATCATCTTCGTTTGTATTTACTTGATATTTCCAGCGGTTCTATTTAGTAAAATGACTATAAAATTTTATTATAGTAAAACTTTTATTTAATTTTGTTGTGTAATATAATGTCAATTGACAAAAAAGCAAAAAA
>KZ807008.1:691060-719157 GCA_000696205.2 Oncopeltus fasciatus
AAAAAAAAGTATATATACTCAATGTAATTATACATTAAAATTGAGGACAACCTCTTGTTTTAAACATAAAATTTGTTTTTATAAAACTTATACATCCTTTGCTAAAAGTACGATCTATACATTTAACATAAATAACCAGGTTCGATACAGGTACAATATATGAACAATCAATTATTAGAGTGTTTTTGTACTAGGGAATACACAAATAAGGCATACTGTACATTTATAAATAGATCTGGTATGAAAACAGAATAAACAAGATCAGTTACTTAATGTCGGACTTTTCCTTTTTTTAATTTTATAAAAATTATCTTGATTTTTCCACGAAACAGGGTTATTTATTATGTACAAAAAATATAAGGAAATCTGCATCCATAACTCATGTCATGACTGCTTATGCAGCAGCTTCAACTTCCATAGTGGCTGCGCCTTCTTCTTTGACAGCCTTCTTTTTCTTCTTTTTAGCTGCCTTAGGATTAGCAGATGCACAAAGAAGGTTCTGAAACAATTTTTTTTTTTTAGTATTTGAAAAATATAAATAATTTTTGCCAGTGCATAATTAAATTGTCATTGAAACAGGATCTGGCATATAAATAAAATTTGAAATTTAAATGCTTAAAAAAAAAAAAAAAATACCTTCAATTCGGGGTCATCTATACTGTATTCTGACGAGTAAAGTTCACTTTGGAAAGGTAATCCAGTAATGCGATGAGGACCGTTTGGCATTAATAGGACTGTAAATTTGAATTGAACAACTACTTCATCTAAAAAAAAAAAATAAAAAAATAAATAATAGAAAATATAATAAATACAATTATACAACAAAAAAAAATTTATATATTAAAAAGTAAACGAGAGTAATTTTAACAGCTTGAAAATGTCAGCTCCTCCAAGCATAAGACGATATATTTGTCAGCCTCGGAGGTTAGACTCTCGACACTAGTGCGGGGAATTTAATAACTCATCAGACTTGTCCTGGTAGCATAAGTGGAAAATGCACCGGCTCGGATAGCAGGAGATCCAGGTTCGAGTCCTGGCTGGGACAGTTAAATGTTTTATTCTGTTCCCTTGCACTCTAAATTGTTATAATAAATACAAATGAAGCTGAAAATCCGTCATGCTGGAGCTGAATAGTTTAAGTATTCTTTATAACTTAATTGGTTATACTTTTTAAGTTTATTTTTCTCTTTGACTTGTAAAAAATTACAATGTGTTCCCTATAGTAAATACACCTGAGTTTCTTTTTTAATCAGCTTTTTATATAAATTTTTTGCTGAGCATAAACATTAGAATATTAAATTTTACACATATTATTATCCATGAAGTTTATGTAGCTCAAATAGCAATGAAGATATGATAAAATTTTGGTCCCATTTTAATCCTCCTCCCTCACTCTCATTCAATTTAAATAAAAAAAGCAATACATTTAAAAGCCTAAATATTGAAATTGGTTTCTATATTTAAAAATAAGAGGTCTTGCCTATCAACCTGTTACATTCTTAAATTTATTTTTTTAAGGTGTGGTCGACCTTTTGGTCATTAATGCCATTCTTAAATAACTCTCTTAATATGCATTAAAAAAAAAAAAAAAAAAAATTATAAGAGTAAATTTTACACTTTTTTTCTTTTCATAATGCAAATAATAACCAAGATATTAAGATTTTAAATTTCGGACTCACCCTAACCTCCCTCATTCAAGTTTGCAAATAGAAGCTGAAATACCGAATCGGATTTCAAAAATTGCTTTTCAAGATTGTGTACAGACAAATATATACATCTAAATTCACACCCACACAAGCAATATAAACAAACAATATTTTTAGCATCTCCAATATAGAATCAGTGAAGACCATAATGTAAATGTTTCACAAAAGTAAATGTCATGGTTAATCAAGTTGAAATAATTGAAAACAAATAAAACTGAATATTTTCAAAAGTCAGTCTAATCTTATAATAAAAATTGGTCGTAAAGATTTAATCTTTATGATTAATATATTAGCCATATGTACCTCACTATTAATTCCAAGCTTCTTGTGTATATCAATTGATCTTTCAGGTCACAATTCAGGAATAAGTCATTTGATGAACAAACTGCTGGGTTTAGTAAGTAGAGTTAGAGCGAATTTCTGATGAGACAATTATGTGGCAGAAATTACCAGTGAGTGAAGTGTTCCTAAAATTTGTTTAGTCAAGCCATCAACAGGAGAATAATTGGTGAGAGTATGCAACTGCTGCTCTTCTTCATACTTCGACTGTTTTTCTTCTTCAGTTCCACATAAAGGTTAATATAGAAAGTGTTTTCTTCTTCCTTGGCCTTCCTGTTTTCATTTTTTCCTTCTTACTTATTCCTCGAACCTTAGAAAAAATATGCATGCTAATACTTATCTGAAAATTTGTCTTCCTCATTTAAATGTCCAATAGTTCTTTTATCTACATATGACTCAATTCAACTAAAACTAGAAGCCATATTAAAACACAAACTAAGGTATATCTCCTGTGAAATGATATCAAGTTCCATTGATTTTAAACCCATACTTCTTATACTCTTCAGATAATTTATCTAAAGAGAATTAAATTTTTCCTACCGCTTGGAAAAAAGCAATAGTAAGGACGCAAAATAAAATTACTAATCATTCACTCATCATACCAAGCCACTTAGATCTATTTGATCCACAGTAGTCTCCTTTGCTCTTAATTTTCTTCCAAGTCTTTCTTCTTAAAAATTATTAGTTTCACTTCTTCAAAAGTGTAACCGTTTTGTTTCATTCCTATCATTCTACACCCAGTCTATTTGCAAAATTAGTTCCTGAGGGGTACCAGCAATTTAAGTGCGAGTTTTTCTTTTTTTTTTCTCCTTTTCATGATACTGGCCTTTCTTCCACAGAACTGAATAAATAAGTTAAGATAATATAACGATCTTTAAATAAAAAGTTACATTACCTTACTAAGATCTCTTTATATTATTTTTAATTTCTTATAAGAGAATTAAAATCTTCATCAAGTTTTAAGACCTTCTTCATAATCTTTATATCATTTTTGACCAAAACTTCTCTTGAAAGCCTCAGATCACCAGTTGATTTTGCCATACTAGAAAATTTTTTCTGTCATTGCTCCAATGACCTACTCCATTTTCACATTCCGCTCCTCATTCTAAATAATTTAATAAACTTCAAAGTGGTATTATTGGCTGCCAAGTATTATGTTGGAGAAATTAGTCAAGTTTACGGCCAGGATCAGAAAAATAAAATACTCAAAAATTGTTGGGCAATTATTTTATTATTGCCAACGTTTCGACTTATAAGTTATCATCAGGGCTGAAATTATAGATTGAAATGAGCAGAAAGAGATGAGGTATGTTATATGACAGAAAAAGATTTACAGATTAAACTAAAAATTATAAATATGAATGTTATATTTAAAAAACTTTATATGTACCGATTGTGATGTCTGAAGAAATCTCTGAGGGAGGTTTATGGTCACATTTCAGAGTGCAGAGCTAAACTGAGAGACAACCCGTGAAAAGGGTGGATGGGGGTTTGTCGGTACACTTCAAAGGTAAGTAACAATGGTCGGGTTAAGGCTTTCAAAGGAAAGTTGAAAAGGCAGACAGTGAAGATTATTTACCTGAATTTTTCCATTGAAACTAACTGTAATTAGTAGGTGTATATAGGAATTTTTTTTATAATTATTAACAAGTGTTCAAATATGAAAAAATGTTTTAAAATTATGCATAAATTTCCAAGACTAAATCATCTGTAATACAAAAACACTTTGAAATAAATTTAATTTATTTAATTGTAATGGTGCCATGAAAAACAAATTTTGGTGAGGGCACAAACTTTCAAATAATTTGCAGTATTTTAATAATTACTGTTGGCTGGTTTAATTTAAGGAGATTTGGATAAATTACTAATATTGGGTATCTAAACTAATTTAATTATGTACAATTCTATTTTAAACATTTAATTCAAAATAAAGAACTGTTCAATTAATTTTAGACCTTTTTATTTTTTTGTACCTTATTATGGTAAACTTATGCACAGAGTTGATTTCCTCAGCCTTAGATAACTCGCAGTGCACTTTATTTAATATTAAGTAAAAATTAATGTTATTATTGACACCCATAGTTTTATCAACACAATTTATAATTATTATTACACTCATCTATAGTAGTTTTTCAACTTATATGAATTCACATTCATTTACAAGCCTGAAAACATGAAATCTTCATATATATGCAAGAAAACATATTCATTGTCTTTCAAGCCAAATACTGTTAACTAGCAGTTTTATTAGCTAACAAATTGGTAAAGTTAACACCTAATTCAAATACTTTGTTGACCTTTTGTTAAATTAACAATGAATACTAATTTTCATAAAAGGTAGTTTGTCATTATCTTAAAAAACACAGACATACTTGCAAATGATTTTACAAATAGAAAAAAAGCCAAACAAATTGAAGGAGAGCTACTTAATCTAAACGTATTCCCCATGTTTCATTAAAAATGAATATAAATAAGAATAAATGAAAAAAATTAAATTTACAAGCTGAAGGGAAGAATTAAATTGAATGGTTTGACCTCTAAGCTTTGGTCTAGGCTGGCCGAGAAGGAAGAGTGGGAAAAGAACTATCCAATCATATTAAGATATTAAGATTATAAATTTTAGTCCCCTCTAAACACACCTTTCCATCGCATGATCTCAGATAATTTCTTTCAGATTTCAAAGGAAAAGCTTTAATACCAAATTTTGTTTCTATATTTTAAAAACAAGATGGCCTGCTAAAAATTCAAAATAACATTCTTACATATCTTACTATTAAGTTAGTGGATTATGAAAAATATTATAAAATACATATATATTTTGTTACACATACACAAACTTAGTAATAATGAATATATTGAGATTTTAAGCTTGGTTTTCTTCTATACTCCCCACTCCAATCAAACAATTATTCTCATTAACTCATCCAATGGGTTACATAAGAAGCTTAAATAATGACTTTATTATTTTAAAAATTGTAAGCTCTAGAGCGCATACAAATATATGTATATATTTAAATATAAAATTCTGAACAAAGAATATTATTAGCTTCTCCAACATAAGACTAGTGAAGATCTGAAATTTTTGATAAGTTGCATCATGGTACCCACAAGAATAGATTGATTTCTAGGTGGAAAATAAACAAAAAACTTCTAGCTAAAAGGCCTTTTCTTTTGAAGTCCTAAACTTGGATACTCAATTTAGCTGAGAGTATCAAGAAGAAACCAAAAGAGGATTGAATTGGGAGAACTAAGAACATTGCTTTCTCCTAAGAAACTTGTATTCATTGCTCAAAATCATTTAACCTTCCTCAAAACCCATCAAGAAGAAATGTTAAAAGATGCCTAATAACTTTAGCATTCAGTTTCATTATTCTCTTTGTCTAACTATATCGTAATAAGGCTGAGTTTTAAATCAGATACTATATTATTCAACATATATTTTTTATTTGTTGTGGTATTTTATCCCACGTAGATTTAACCAATAAATGTAAGGGAATGGAATAAAAAATCCAACTGTCCCTGGCTGAGACAGTTACATTTTTTTTCCCCAATCCCTTGCATTTATTGTTTAAATTAATGTGAGATAAAATACCACAACAAAAAAATAATATTTATAAAATTAAAAGTAAATAACTAGTCGTATAAATAGCTTGATAATGTCAGCTCCTTCGAGCATCAGACGATACATTTGTCTTTTTTGGAGATAAGACTCTCAGTACTAGTGCTGGGGATTTAATAACTTATCTGGCTAGTTTCGGTTGTAAATGGCTAATGTGCTTGCCCGGATAGCAGGAGATCCAGGTTCGTGCACTGGCTGAGACAATTAGATTTTTTATTCAATTCCCTTGCATTAATTGTTTATATTATCCAACAAGTAATTTTTCTTCTATTCTTTTATCTTAAATTACCTCATAGAAAATTTTTTTAGTAGCCTCACCAATATCATGAAAGAAAGTGTCTAAGCTTACTTGATTTTTCATAGAGAACTTGGAAAGGTTCAATAAGTTTGTGACCAATACATTCGTTTACTCCTAGTCGAGCTTTCTTTTCATCCGAAAAACTTCTGAGTGTGAATGGCATTGAACCATGCTTATCCCTTACTTCTGAATAGAAATTTCTAGATGCTTTTAATTTTAATTGATAAGTTTCATCAGTTTTCTTATAAACAGATACCCTTGTATCCATCTCCTTCCCCTAAAAAGTGACATAAATATAAGTAGAAAGCAATAAAAATATAAAGATTAAATTAGAGGAGAAATACTTACGACACCTTCGCCCGTACTAACAAGAACATCCATTGCATAGACTTCATGAGTTTCTAAATCAAATTTTTCATGCTCTCTTCTCTGGGCATCAGTAGGATTTTGAATAATTGTTTTCTCTCCATCAATTTTACCCTGCTTTAACTGGTGAGAAAGCATTCCTTCAATGGGCTTACATTTGTAAGCCTCGCATACTTTTTGTACAGCATCAGTCACAGTATATGTCTGAAACATGTTGATTAATAATTACAAGAATATTAAAATCAGAAATTTTTATTAGAATTTAATAATCCTAGAGGACTTTGTTTTCCCCTGTAATTTAATTAAATATTTTATTTATTCTATTCTTATTACATTTTTGCCAATTATAAAAAAACATTTGGTTATTTATCAGTTGTANGGCTCATTGGTCAGGGCAGCAACTTGATTGGTTGTTGTTAATAGCATGAAGAGTGAAGGCTAAATAATTCATTTCACGATTCTTGATGCTGTATTGGTGTTGTTTTATTAATATGGCCAATTTTAATCTCTTTATTTGGCCAATATATGAAGCCAAACAATTTTTATCTGAACGTGTATTTAAATATATTATTATATAAACAGGAAATGTAATTGTGCCACATATATATTTAACCAAATAACTACTTCTTTGCTTTTGAAAATATTTATTTTGTATATAAAAGAATTTGGTTATGAATTAATTTATGATAGGTGAGGGGTGATCCTATTGCCTCGATGAGTGAACATCTGTTTTTCATCTAGAAAATGTATCTCTACAGCTTACATCTAATGTAGGAGAAAGCCGAAAAGCTCGAAGTAGTCAGCAGGCTAAGCAAAAAATATTTAAATGAACTAAGGAATTTTCTTAAGTGATTTTTTTTTTAATTTTATGTAATTTTGAATAATTTTATTTTCAAAATATTACATTATTTGTTCTATAAATATTTTTCATAACATTAAAAATATGTGGATTTTAAATTTTGATAAACCTCTTAGACCCCTCTCCTTCTTTAAAAAGTTCGTAGAAGAAAGCATAAATGCTGAATTTGATTTTTTATATTTTAGAAATATTTGGTTTGGAGAGAACCACAAAACCACTTTGATAACTGATATTTTTGACTAGAAAATATCACTGGAATCAATTGAAAGAACCGTAGCAAGTGGATTTATCCTGATTTAGTCTCTCCAAGTCACCAGGTCCCTCACTCAAAGGAAGTGCTGATCCCAACATTTCACCAGCTACCAGAGCTCTATGAGGACGAGAATTTCCCCTCTGATCACCTATCTGTTACTAATAAAAATGACACTGATTATGAGTGGATGCCATAAATTACTTTGTTTCAAACAGGATTAGCTAAATGGTCTCAGTAGATATTTTAATCTGTCAAAAGAATTACTGGATTCCAGGTTGAATGTTAAAAATTTACTGGAACAAGGAACCAAAATTTCCTTATAAGAGAATAAGATCTGCTGTCCATCCTCTCTAAAGAAGACAATCTGGTATTTTGTCATGAAATTAGAGGACTCCTACAAAAAATGGCACTTCCTGAATATTTTCCAAATGATTGGCGCCTATTTATTGACAGCTCAAAGATAAGTTTGGAATGTGACCTAAACAATGGGAATAAATATGGTTCAATACCAATTGCTCACTCAAAGAAAATGAAAGAAGAATATAATACCATAGCTTTGATCTTGGAGAAGATAAAGTAACATGAACATAAATGGGTGATTTTTGTGGACATAAAAATGGTGAACTTTCTCTTTGGTCAGTAAAGTGGCTACAACAAATATCCTTCTTTCTTGTGCTTGTGAGATACCAGAAACAAAACACACAAACGGAATACATGATGGCAGATTATTGCTAGTTTAAAATGGGACTGTTCCAAAAAATACATGTGGAATGTCACGGAAAAGAAGCTTCCCTGAAGTTGAGTGAATTACTAGTTGGTTAGACTTTTATATACTTCAGGGATAGCTTTTTCCTCTTCCTTTGTATAAAATATTGCATTATATAATAACAAAATATAATAATTTAATAATTCAGTGTTTATTTTTTTTGGTTGATCCATGAAATTTGCTTAAAATAGTGTAACCCATATTTTGTTCACGTAGGCTTCGACGGTCGTCAAATGTATTTACCATTTCTTCTTCCAGGTTGGGCCGTGTCAAGAAGCTGAGTCAAGAATGAGAGCTCTCATTCTCTATTCAGCCCTGAAGAAGCATCACATGATGTGCGAAAGCTCGGCAACTATCAAAAACTTCACACGGTCCAACCCGGAAGAAGAAACGGTAAAAACCCATATTTTACTGAAAAATTTGAGCTGCTAGGCAAAAACTAATGCCATATTTGAATCCAGGGCATCAATTTCATATGAAATCAGCTCCAAATACCCCGGGGCACCAAAACAGCTGATGGCCTGTGTAATCTATCTTCCAAACTAGAATTCTTCACATTAATAATATGAATGATTGTTTTAAATTAGTAATACAAAATTTAATTAATGATTAAATAAGGAAAGTGCAATTTATTACCTGATTTCCAGGCTTAAGAAGCCGCAGAGCTGCTTGAGAAGCATAGTGTGCTGCAAGCATAGCATCTGCTTTGCGCCCACTGACTTTATTTTGTGGTGATGAGCCTAATACTTTTGTATAAGCAACAACAGCAATAAAACCATCAACATGTGCTCCTAAGTCCCTATATATATATAAAAAAAAAAAAAAATTATTTTATTGTAAATTATCTTCTGACAAATTTTACAAACACTAATATATTAGAGTAATGGATACTTCTAAGTAAATGTAGTACAGACTTTTATAAAATGTAAATGAACCATCATAAAATTTAAATTTAAGTGAAATTCATAATTTATAAAATATGGATTTCTTTTAAGTTAAAGAATTTCATAAACTAAAGGAAGTCTTCTGGAAACAAGACGAAGAAAGTAGCTAGATTTTAGTATTTGTAACAAATTACTACATTACACTATTTCAGATTAAAAAAAGTATATCCCCATTCAAAGGAATTTTGACTAGCAAAGGGATTCTCAAAATTTATTGTAATTCAAATACTTAATATAACATACAATTAATATAATAACGTAGCACACCTAAGAAGGTAGGGCACATATATAGAAATTTTTGCTATGGGGCCTTTGTAGTACAGAGGTCTAGCTCGCGAGCTGTCAAATATCCTGCTTTAATTTTTCAAATTAATTTAAAATTTTCAGAACACTTTCAGAAAAGGGTTTAAAAACCCCACTATGACATAAACTTTTTATCTTTTAAATTATCTTTTTTCTTTCAAAATATCTTTTTTTTTTTTTAACCTTCAGTATAATTGAGATTTTTATCCTTTATCTCCAATCCTGATTATAGTTAAGCCCATTTGTCAACCTTAGGATACTGATATATACAATAAGAACAAGAGAGAAAACGAGATTGTAGAATACACAAAGGGATGAAATTATAGAGAGTAAAATTTTTGGGGAGACTACTCGCCCTTCGTCAGAGAAGAGAAACCAGGACTGCCATGGAAGACTGGGAAGTCCCTATCACTCATCACTAGTGAAGGGTGAGAAATCTCCACAAAAATTATATACTTTTTTTCTTTTAGTGTGTTCATTACACTTTCTCCTACCTGTTCTTATTGAATATATTCATAGCAACTGCTAATTTTTAATTTATATAACACACACACACACGCATGCACGCACACACTAGTTTATAATAAAAAAATTAAATGTAAGAATTTGAAAATGAGCAAGAAAAATTAGTCATATGCAACAGGAGGACTTGGAACATCTTGAGTGCTCATTGGGATACTGAAGGGAGAACCTTATCTTGCGACACTTTGTGGTGCCTAATGATGAAGTATTGACACTGAAACTGACAGAGCTAATAAAATAAATTGAAACAAGAAAGACTACCTCTACATCATCCCTAAAATGAAACTCTTCTTTAAAATATAACAACCCAGCAGAGATCTCAGCAAACAGACTTTTACCAGAATTCTAAAATTTTAATTCAATCATTTATTGAAATATTTTGGTTTTTAAGAAGCGCACAAACAATCATACATATGCAGGCATGAATGCACGCACACACAAATGTTAAAATGAAACTTTCCAAGCAATACTATAAATAAACTAAAAATGCAAAAATTCTTATCATAAGAAAGATCTGTTTTAAGTCAATACATTTATTTGATAAAATAGACAGAAATCTTACACTTTCACTACATCTTGGTCTTTCAAAATAAGATCAGTTTCACTTTGCAGAGGTGAAAAATGACAAATGCAGTTGTTCACTGATACACAAGTGGGAAATGCAATTCCTGAAAAATATAATAAAATATGCATTAATAATATTGAAATATTATGCAAATTGAATAAACAATACATCAATGCTTTAAGACATGAAATTTGAAAAATTTTCTCTATTATAGCAGAATTTTTGAAAGGTTGGCAGAGGGACTGAAATAATTTATTTTAAAGATTTATTATAAATCTTTTTTCATTTAATCAGCAGAGAAAATTCAGAACCCAATATTTTATTACCATGACTCATAGTCATGAAGCAATAAAAAGGTTTTGTTCCAGAAATAATCAGGCTTCAGTAGTTTTTTTTTAATTGCTATTTTAGTGATATTAAATATATCTGATTTAAACAACTATTTTAAAGAATAAAAATATAAGCCACTAAATTTCAATTTTAGGGAAGCTGAGACTATTGACACAGTTTTATTAATTCCTAATAATTAGTAATGACTTAATTTAAAATTGTGTATTTTAAAGCAAAAAATCAACCCGAGAGAAATGGCATTATAGTTAGTTACATCCATTGGCCCAACTAATTTAAAATCTGGTGGATATATGATGTTTTATTAACAATATTTAATAGGATATAAAATAAGAATAGAAAAATTTGGAGAAATAAATAATTATTTCCGGAACATAACCTGTGTTTAACTTCTCACTTAAATTTTCCTGATGAAAATAGTGTCCGATAACTAAAAATTCGAGTTGGATTTATTATGCTCAATAACAGCCTATTGGTATGTGAAAGTTATGACTTTTTCAATCATGTTTTTAGTAATAAATAATTTAAAACATTCTAATTTCATCTTCACTAATTATTAAAATATTCGATATTTTAAAATATTTAACCCAGTTCCTTAATCTTCTACATACTACTTCATCAGGTTCTAATACTTCTACATCACTTTCTTCCAAAGAAATTTCAAATTCTTCTGGTGTATTTGGTTCAAAATCAGACAGAAATTTAACTAACTGAGGTGTTCACTCATATACATTCATGGTCACTTTCATTTTCCTGTATCAAACACTCAGCAAAAATCTTTACTGAAGTACAAAAAACTGGATTTTCACTCACTTTGAAAAAGTAACTTCTAAAGAGAATACACAACACGATGAGTAAAGAGCTCAATGGCAACTGAATTTTCTGGGAAATCCTTTATAGTGATGAGGAGGGGGTGGAGAAAGTTACTTGAATGGCGATGTATGGGTCATTTTAGGACAAAGAACCTCTCGAACCTTCTTTATAACATCTATGTAAATATTCTATTTTTACTCATTTGGGAACCTGAAAGAAATAGTTTTTAGGAAATTTTTTCCTAAAAGGGAAAAAAATATTCAGTAGAGTGAGAAAGAGAGTGAGTGTGTTATTTGTTCGGATTCAGATTTCTCAAATGAAAAACTAATTTTACAATATTTTCTTAAATTAAAAAATTTAATTGTAAAAACACTATTTCAGACATATTAAAGGAGTATTTGTTATATTTTTAGCAGTACAGATCTGACAGAAAGAAAGAAGGGCTCTGGGCGACCATTAATGGATATTGATAAGATTCTGCAGAAAGCTCTGGGGACAACTGGGGAGGTGAAAAAGAGCTGCAGATGAACTAATTCCTCAGCAATCAGCAAAGAGGTTGAAAATTTATTGAAAAACTCTTCCGATATTAGACTATATTAGTCACCTGTGATAGAAAAGGGTTTACTGTCAAAATCAGAATACTTTATTTTTTTTTTTTAGTGTTAAAGTTGTTATTAATCAAAAATAATTTCCTGGTAGATTTCTATGAATACTGAACTCAAGTGCAAACAACTGGTAAGATTTGCGCATTTATCTGAACATCATTATCCCGTTTTAACCAACCGAAAATTGTATTAAAATAATGTTCATTCTTATACTTCCTGTTGAGTCAAAGAAACGTTTATAGAAATTCATGGGTTCAAACTCCAGCCTCATCCATTGTCCCGACCTCGCACCATTGGATTATTACTTGTTGTGATCCATGGCCCATTTTCTTCAAGTAAAAAATGTTTTGGGGAGAATTTATAATAATGGTCCCAGAGTTCTTTGACTGACGTTTCGAGGAATTTCATCAGTGTGAGATTGAGCAATTGGCTAATGACCATAGATAACAATGAGCTATACTTTCGAGTACTAATTATATTACGCCTAAGATATAAAATAAATTTAAACATTACTCTCTGACTTCTTGAGAATTTAGACAGTACTTTTAAAAATCTTAACTGATTCTCTTATTAGTGAATAAAAAAATAATCATGAAAAATAATTATGCCTGCTTAATTTACTGGGAGTAGGGTCAATGGGCCCCTTATTCCTGTAAAGTGACATTTTTGTTTTTTTTATACCATCAAATTCCAAGATGTTTTACAAGCAGGAATTAGAAATACAGATTTATTTATAAAAATAAAATAAAATAGAGGTATTTAAGAGGCTGGGAATGGAAAATCACTTCAATAAAAATAAGAGTAAGAACTGTTTTTGAACATTTTAAATTAGAACCCTTTTAGAATATAAAATTTGGCATTAAATAGAAAAGAGTAATAATTTTAGTAGAAATAAATGTTTAAGGAAGATTTTCCTCATTCTAAGACTTTAATAAAATTGAAGAATGCTTACCTTTTCGCATTTCTTTCTCTTTCTTAAAAACCTTGCTTGTTTCTTCAATAAGCAAATTGTCTCCGGTTTCACAAATATTTCTTACAGAAGCTCCAGGAACACAAGCATCAAGAACCTGTTTCAGAACTCCTAAAACAATAAAGCATTAGAATTATGATTAGATAAGTAGATATTGAAAAATGGGAGTTAAGTAGATCTGCTTCCAATAAAATAATTTTCACAGTGGAAAAAGTCTGTCATGTATAATCTAAGCTATTTAATATATATATATATATGTGTGTGTGTGTGTATGTATGTATAATTATTATTGAAGACAGATAAAAATAAGAGCAAATGATACAAATAAATAAATCGGGGAGAACAAAGAGTGTATAAGGTAATTAATTGGTATTATTATTCCAAAATTGTCAAGACTATAGACATATATAATGAATAGAATTTCGTGTGGAGCATATCATCAGCTTCTTATATGTGTAGAGAAGATTTATTAATCAGATTTGAGATAACACAATGGTGCCAAGGTGAATAGCTTGAATGTATAAGAAGAAATCTGCTAAAACCAACAACTACCTGGTTTAGGTCAGACTGATTCATTATTATTATAATCTTAAAAACTCCTTCACATAATGCAATAAAGACATCAATGATTATTCAATACGGTCTTGCTCTAAACCTTATGCCTGTGCTTACCCCTGTATAACCGAAAAAAAATTAATTTAAAAGTCTCCAATAGAGATCCTAAATACAGAATTTGACTTCCATATTTTAAAACTCTAACATCAATTTTATTTTTTAAATAAAATATTAGACTATAAAGTTAATAAAATCAAACAATATCCAATACTTTACACTTTATATAAATTCTCAATTTGCTATGCACTTTCAGAATCAATGATTCCTTCTTTGGAGTCACCTTATGAGTGCTTCTGCCTTAGTAGGAAACATATATTCCATCTTTGACATAAAACAATTTTTTTTTTTAATAATAACTTTACATGTAAGTTTAACACCATTCATATTTTAAGATTTTTTATTTTGTTACTCTGAGATATTGATAAGCTTTCAATTTTAATCTAATCTCTCCCTAAACCTTCCACCATGCACCTCATTGTTCAAAGTTAATGAAATACGAATTCAGAGGGGGGATGGATAAAATAAATATAATATTTAAATTGAATAATTTTAAGAATGTGATAGCCAGACTAACTATTGACATACATTCAAAAATGGGGTTCTTTCTACTTCTAGACACACAAGTAAAAAGCTCTCCATTTAGCTTCCCTTAAGTAGAACTAGAAAATAAATATCCAAGTCAAAAATAGTACAATGGGAATAACATTATTTCCCTGAGGAAAATCCGTTAAAACAAATACATATGACTAAATCTCTAAGTTTTTCAAAAACTTAAAAATATTGATGGATGACAAGCAAGCAGCATTTAAACCTATAAAAATAATTAAATACCTGATTTCAAATTGATCTTTTATTGTAATAACTCACTCAATATGTGTTAAAACACATAGAGAGGAAAGAAACTAAAACATGTTTCAAAATTTTCTGATAATATCAAATTCAGCTCTTCAAAGAATTAAATAATTGGAATGTAGTCTATATTTATAAAAGCATTTTAGCAAGTAATCACAGAGGTGCGAGGAGAAAAGAATAAGAGAAGAAACAGATAACCTCCAACAATAAATACACTCATGATTAGAGAAATTATTTACTTCTCTTATTAAATTTCTCTAATCAGATTGGAGAATTCTCAAATGGACTCTGTAATAATTATAAATTCCGTGATAAATAAACAGGTAATAGAAATAGTTTCTGGAAACAATAGACATCTATATGAACAATTATAAGTTTATCACATGTAAACCTATTTGAAGATGACATTGACACATTAATCGAAACTATGTTTTATTTTTAAGAATCTGAATTTCATAGATAAGAAATATATCGTCAAACTGTACAGTAACGTCTTAGAACAGAGAGAACCTACTATAACCCATATGGCCTCAAACTATAGCCACATCTGGAGACATACAAAAGGTTGGTAAACATGAAAATTTAATTTTAACGCTTTTGGTATAAAATTATTTAAAAAATCTTACGATTAACTATGTCACCGGCCATCTTATATTTGGTAACAACCAAATCTTCAGCGATAGTCTTCTCTGCCTCATCTTTGTCCGCCATGTTTTGAAGCCAACTGGTATTTATCCAAGGAGCGCCAAGAGAGCGAGCTAAACTATTTGTAGGTCAATTCATTAGTTTTTCAAAATTATATTTTTCCAAATGCGTACTTTAAAAATGTTTAAAAAAATTATTTAACTTCGATTTTAGACATTAGAAATAATTTTTAAAATGATAAAAAAAAAAAAATATTATGAGTACATAATGCAAACTATTAAAAAACTAAGTGCATCTAAATCAAACATTTTCCTTATATAAAATATTTGATATTTTTAAATTATTGCGTTTTTCCGTAATTTATATTTCCAAGTTTAAAAAATATATTGGTCCAATCAAGTAACTTAAACTAGAAATTTAAATAACATCATGATAAATTTGAATTTAAAAATATTGTTTCATTAAAATTAAAGCAATTAATATTATTGACTTATACATTTAGAAAAGTTTTTATAATCTAAAATTATGCCTTATGAGAATTATGTTAAACTCTTAAATCAAAGTGGTAACTGGATTGGTTTCTTTAAGTTGAACAAGGAGATACTAAAAATATGGTTGCACATGCGCTTGTACACAAGTGTGTGCTAGGTTTTAGACTTGAGACTTTCATAATTATGAAAAAAAACAAAAAGAAAAAAAAAACATAATTTGAACAACTCTATATTACAAATTTTTTACTTATTGGGTAATTGATTAATGATCTCCCTAACAGCTGAGTTAAGGCTTAGCAGAGGAAGTTTTTCAATGAAGACCAAAATGAAAATTATTTATTTATTTATTATTATTTTCATTTATTAAATTATACCATTTTTACAAAATCTTGCATTAAGAAATCTATTATAAAGGTAATTAGTACTTTTTTTTTTCTTCTAAGGAGCACTGTTCAGGTAGTTTGCTTAATGCTATGGATGTTTAGAATGGCATGGCAATCTGCAGAGAGCCCATTCTTCATGATGATACTAAGTGGTTAAAAGGTAAGTAAATTAAAAAAAAAAAATATTTTTCCACAAAATATAGAGCATAAAATGAGATTTATTAATAGTTAAAATCAGGCAATGGGAATGAGGCCTAAATATTTTTTTTTATTCAATTCAAGGAATATTTTTTAAACTAAAAACTTATAGGGAACAAAAAGAAAAGATCATTTTCAAATTTTTTTTTTCATAATATAAAAATAACTCAGTCAAGAAGTATAAGACAAAGGGTTTAAGTATGTCCTAATCTTGTCTCACAATTGACATGTCAGCTTTAGTGATCTTACTCTAACCTCTTCTGTTCTTTTTGGTTTTTGGGAAGGATCCTTCTTTTTTCTTTTAATTATTAATTTATTCTTAATATTTCTATCTTTATTGAAAAATGGAAGGAAAATCTTCTTAGTTATCAGAGCCTCTGGTTGAAAAACTTTTTTTAATCATATACTATTGATACACTAAATCACTTTGTTCAAATTGTTAAATTTATACAAACAACCATTGGATTTTTTTAAAAGTTTTGAATTTCTTTACTCAATAACTAGAAAAAAACAACAGAAAAGTATATTTTTCCAATAATTGCTTTGATTAAAACAAAAGATTTAAAATTAGTTGTAAAATAAAAATATTTTGTTGTTAAAATTTTTTTTTTCAATAGTATCATGACAAAAACCATTTTATAGAAAAAAAAAAATACACTGGCTAAGTGAATTACTGTTTTATTCATTCAAGTTTAGAAGAAAAAAATTACTATTTACAGATTATTTCATTAAATAATAAAATGAGCATAGAAAAGGTGATTTTCTGAAGACAAAATATTGTACATTACATATATACTTCCATATACAACAAACAAACTTCAGGAATGTTTATATTCTACTTAAAAATTACAAAGTAGTTTTACTACATAAAAAACTGTTTAATCTTTCTTTCATTTAAAAAAAGACACTAATGGAAAATAAAATAAGTTTATCATAATCATAACTAGAAGGAATTTGATCAGAGCTTGGAGAAGCAGCCAATAGGTTGCGCTGGAAATGATATCTAATCAGTGGTTGAAAGATCAGGCTGGAGCCGTTCAGTCTGACTGCCAGTTAGTTGTGATATTGGCAGGCTTTTCATGCTTCAACTGTTAGGCTGTGATAAGTTGAACTTCTGTTCTAAAATAATGACAACTGATTAGACAGCTTTTTAATTAGGGTTTTAGCGGGAAATAGGTCTTTTGGTTTAAATTTACTTTTCAAAATGTTTGACTTTGTTTCCTCTAGTGAAAGAGGAAAAGTTCAATCAATTTTAAGTGGAAAAAATTTTTATAAACCACCTGAGAAGGTTTGTTATGGAATGAATTATTGATTAGAACAATTTATTAGGGATTTATGTGTTTTTTTTTTTAATTATACTGCTTTTTTTTTTTTTTTTCATTTCCATTATTATTAAACTTAGTTCTTTTATATTTTTTGTTGCATTTAGAGTATGATGTAAAGGAAATAATGTGCTTTGTGGGTTATATATTTGGTTGCTGAGGAAGGTGGCACCTGATGCGTGACTGGTGCCTCAAGCGTGCACAATTGGATTCAGTTTATCAAGCATGTTCTTAATTAGTTGCATAGCACACGGAGCATAACTGTCTGTACTTCCGTACATTATGTAGTTCTGATCTTAGTAGCTATCTAGCTGTGTGTATTCTTTTACCATCTCCCTCTCGATAAGCTGTCTTGAGTGTTTTAGCAGTACTTGAAAGATTAGATACTTCTTTCATCACAACCAAATGCCACTTGTTATCAGTATTTCTTAATTACTCTGTGTGATTCAAGTGCCTTTTATTTGGTGTGGTTTACTGGCTTCACTGCAAAAATAAAAAATAAATAAATAAAATGACGAAAAATCAGGTTAGTGTTTGTATTTTTATTTTAGAGTAACAAAAATATGTCTAAATAATTTTTAATAGATTGAATTAATATTTTTTACATAAAATGGATGTTAATGACAGCATGTTAAATGCTTTATTTATTACATTTGTTTAATATATATTATTTACTTTTGTTTGCTTTATTTAATACATTTGTGCATTGCATTTGAATGCTTTTATAAGTAATTATTACAATTGTGACTTTTTTTTTTTTTTTTTTTTTGGCTTTGTTTGTATTTTAAATTTTGATTTAATTAGGATAACATCTATCAATTATTGATATGCTTTAAAAATAAATGATTTGTTTTTAAATATATATAGTGACAATTGGAGAAGATGATTAAGAACACCCATATATATGTGTGTGTTCATAATCTTCTCAAATTGTCTTTAAAAAAAAACTTTCATTTGTATATGCTGATTATATGGTTGGTGATTGAAATTCAGCACTATATTTGCTTGATAGAACTATTTGGCTATGATTAGATGTAGTGTGATATATGTGTATGCAATAATTAAAAGTTTTATCTGTTTGAGTATGATTTATTTTTAATGTTCTTGGGTTAATAATGTTCTTGTTTCCTATGCTGAATCTGAGTATTTATTTATTTATTATTATTTTCATTTATTAAATTATACCATTTTTACAAAATCTTGCATTAAGAAATCTATTATAAAGGTAATTAGTACTTTTTTTTTTCTTCTAAGGAGCACTGTTCAGGTAGTTTGCTTNTCTGTTTGAGTATGATTTATTTTTAATGTTCTTGGGTTAATAATGTTCTTGTTTCCTATGCTGAATCTGAGTATTTATTTATTTATATTTTTAAAAGTGTAAGATAAATTATTTTTAGACTTTGTTGATTATTGGCAGGATCTTAGTATTAACTTATTATTCATTTATCCCAATTATGTCACATTTCAGTATTTAAAAATTTATGATTTTTATGAATATTTCCATTTAATTATATGCGTCATTGTAATAAGCTGAAAAAGTGTTATCAAATAAAGTGTTGTTCTGCTTATCATTAATAGAAGTAAGATTAAAATTAATGTGTACACATTCCGAAATCAGACTTTTCTTAAGGAAAGGCTCATTGGTCAGGGCAGCAACTTGATTGGTTGTTGTTAATAGCATGAAGAGTGAAGGCTAAATAATTCATTTCACGATTCTTGATGCTGTATTGGTGTTGTTTTATTAATATGGCCAATTTTAATCTCTTTATTTGGCCAATATATGAAGCCAAACAATTTTTATCTGAACGTGTATTTAGGTATTTATACTTTGTTTTATTATTGGACTGCTAGGAAATGGGTATATGATCTTTCAGGATAGCATACAATTGTTGTAATTTATTATTAATGTGAAGGCCTAAATGTAGGTTCTGCTGGTCGGACTTGGGTATTTTTTTTTTTTAATCTGTAAGGAGAGGATTGTAGGGTACAGAGTGATAAAGAGGTTTAGGAGTAGGTGATGGAGAAGAAGAAGAGATATGATTGTCGTGGGGATGGGAAAATTTAGATTTTAGGTTGTTAATTAGGATAAAGGAAAAACCATTCTATGGTTTTACTTTATTGGTAGTAAATATAGGGGCAGTATGGTGAAAGGAAGGGTCAGAGAGAAGGATTGTTGTATCAAGTGTCTGGCGATGTTAATAATTTGATAATGGGGATGGGCGGAATGGAAGTGGAGAAGACGTCCTGAGTAGGTGGGTTTGGTAAACCAGTTAGGTTGTCTGATGAGGAGTATATTGAGGTATTGGATTCATATTTAATGATAAATCTGAGGGAGTGGTAAGAGTTAAAGGATTCTAGGATCAGTGAAATTTTTTCTGGATTGAAGAAAAGATCATCAACATATTTTTTGATGAAGATTATGTCATGGGTTAACGGTGTCTAGCAGGTCGTTAAACAATTGTTTCTTAACCATAATAATGTAACACAATATAATCAGGACATAATATTCCTTCTTCTATAGTTAATTGGGTAATATCTGTTTTATGATTTGAGTATTTAAAAAAAAAAAAAAAAAGAAGAAAGTTTTTAAAATGTTGCTTGATTCTTTTCTTGCATTTTGTTACTTTTATCCTTCTTCATAATAATTCCTAAATAAATAATTTTCTTGCATTGGATCTGATATCCTAAATATGTCAAAGAGTTTTGATGAGTTTTAGATGATGATGATTGTCTCTTGGACATTTATTTATTTATTAGCTTTTGAATTATTAAGTTAAATTTCCTATATTTTCGTTAATGAATTATAATTGTTTTAATGTATTTTAATTGCATAAATTAAAACTTAAACTTCATTTTGTAAAAAAAAATAATTTTTACTAATATACAAACTACTATGAAGATTTATGACATTTAAATTAATTTTAAATATGTTTTCTTAATATATATTTTAATCTGGAGTCCAATATATTTGTTTAGTTGGAGTCCTTGTTTAAGTTATCTTTTTGACTTTACTTGGTACCTACCGTATTTCATGTAAATTGCTATAATTTAGATTTGTTGACAACAGTAGTAGTAGAATTTTAGTAGTATAAAATTTTTATACTAAAAAAGTAGTATAGAATTTTTTTCTTGGCTTGTATTGTTATTCACCTTTGGTATTCACCAACACATACACCATGTGTAATATTTCTATTGCCCTATGCTGATCTTCTTATAGCTATATCAATTGCTTAAACAAATTGTATTTATCAACTTAGCTATTTTTTGTGTACAATATTACTTAATTTTCTTGAGACAGCT
Organism: Oncopeltus fasciatus; assembly: GCA_000696205.2. NCBI lineage: Eukaryota > Metazoa > Arthropoda > Insecta > Hemiptera > Lygaeidae > Oncopeltus > Oncopeltus fasciatus. Next base: position 712,143 of record KZ807008.1, read on the forward strand.
AGGGATTTTTTAGTGGTCCATAGCTATTAAAACCCATTACTTACAAAATTGTTGTTTTACCCCATTATCTGGAATTTAAAATTTGTTGTATTTCTATTTTATTACAAGATAGCTTCATGAGTTTTTTTTTTTTTGTTTTGTTATTTCTGTTTAAGTATTATACATGACACTTGAAATTACAGAATGTTCAAATAAAAATCCATTATCTAGCCAATTCAGATTAAACTAAGCAAATAAATATATGGCTAATTGGTAGAAGAATTAGAGAAGTCATCTTTTAAAATATTTTTCATTCTAGGCCAGCGTAACTAGAATATTTTCCTATAATACAAAAATCAGTGCTAACCGAGTTTACTAGTCAGTGTTTTCTTTAATGGAAATTAACTAGTGCAGCCATTTTAAATTTTGACACGTTGAATAAGAAAATTCAATTTATAAAATTTTCTCTTATATTATTCAAAATTTAACTATTTTATAAATTCTTGTGGGATAATTGTTGATAATTATGATTGGATTTAGGTTCCATTTGTGGAACTGGAATCCTTTAGGTTCCATTGTCATGTTTCCCATTTTTAATTCGACAATTGAAAGGAGAACATACCCTTATCTTCTTTTCCCTTTTATCTGTCTGCTGTTCATTACCTTTCCTAGGATTTGTTCCTTTTTATCTTCTGAACTAGTTCTGCCAGTTCAGTTTTTAGAACTAAACAATCTACTGGGTAGGATATGAGTGATTTATACTTGTTCTAAAAGTTCTGGTTTTGAAATTTTCTCCGCTCACTATAGGCTCATAAATTCTCAGTATCCTCCCTTCAAAACTTTGTTAATCCACTTTCTTAATGACTCAACAAATAATATTGCTTTCATTTCATAAAATTTAATTAACTGTAATTTTTCTTCACTAGGAAGCAGTTCTTTATTTTTTTAAAAATAATTATTACTGTTAGAAAACTCAACTTTAAAAGTCAATTCTATCTCTTTCACGGTCTTGAGGCACTACAATAATAATATGTCATGTCATACCTTCCATTGGCCGTCTTCATTGGTTTGTGCAAACCATCTTCTGTTGGCGTGCGCTTTCGGACATTGTCCATCTTCTGGCCGAATACTTGCGTTCACTGTCACTGTCTGTATGTAATATGTATATATTCTACAGACTGTGACAGTGAACACATGTATTCGGCCATGAAGATGGACAATGTCCGAAAGCGCACGCCAACAGAAGATGGTTTGCAAAAACCAATGAAGACGGACAATGGAAGGTATGAAAGTTCTATATTCATTGGTGGTGGAAATAACCTTTTAGATTCATTTCATAATATTTCATGTTTGGCTAAGTACCAGGTAGTTAAAAGGGTTGCAAATACAGTTCATTAGTTCATTATAATCTTCTTTTTACTTTGAGAGTGCTTAACTGTTGACCTTGGGGATTTCCCTCTTGAGATACGTGCTGAAAAGTGCATTTTTTCTTATTATAGTTTTCGTTCTGTCTCAATTATTTTTCCTCAACTAAATAATTTGTAATTTATATCACATTCAGAAGTTACAAAATTTTTTAGTTTAATCTAATTTTCTAATGTATATGTTCTACATTGGGAAAGAGCTTCCAAGTCGTCCAGCTTCTTTCGGGCCAGTCCAGAGCTAGGCTTAATAGACTATCCTTTTACTCTCATTTATTTCTCTTACTTACAAGATATAGATTTATACTAAAAATAAAATATAATTAACTATCATACTCTTATTTATGTCTATTTTTAGTGAAACACTCCTTGTTAGTAGAGAAATCAATCGATTCACGTTGGTACCATATCGCGACTTTTGACAGATCGTCCATCCTACTTAATAGAAGCTAAAAATATTGTACATTGAAAAGACACATACACATATTTTGAAGGAGCGGTATTTATCAATAATGTATGAATGAGTGACTGAAATCGGCATGGAGGGTGAGTCCAGCATAACTCAAATATAATTAAATCCGCTTTAAATTATATAAATGTATAATTAATTATTATTTATTTATGTGCTGAATCCATCAGAAATTGTAACTTCATTACTGGTGATATAATTTATGAAACCCAAATAAATGATGAATTTTATTTAACTTTAAATACACTACACTACTGAAAAACAAATAAGATCTGGATTATTAAAACTACAAATAACTCAATCTATTTTCCTTTCATAATTAAAAAAATTATCCGAAATTTCCATTCTTATTTTTGTTTTTACTCTATCGATGAAATATGAGTTCAAAACTGGTTATAGAATATATTTTGTTCCCCACTGGGAGGAGATAACATACAGAAGACGGAATATGTATTTCACATGTATTCATAAAGTATGTATTAACAAGTATAAGTTTTGTTGCTTTAAAACAGTCTCTATTTCATTTAGATATAAATATTGTCCTGCTTTTTCATTTTTTAAAAAATTTTAAAAGTATGCAACCTAAAGTGTATTCCATTTGTTTCTATTTAATTGTGTATTACTTACTAGGTAAAAGTTTGGTATGTACCAGAAGGAGGATTGACATCCAATCTGACTGATTGGATTGCTGATTTGCATGCCCACAAGCGTAGAGTAGGGTACATTGAGTGGCACCCTACTGCTGAAAATGTTCTTGCTAGCATTGGTTTTGACTATTTGGTAAGATTAATTGTTAATTTTCTTATATATTTATTTTCTCTTGTCATATGCTTATCCTGATATTTTTATCTGTATGGAATATAGAGTTAATGAATTTAACTATATCTTTATTTGTGCACTATTTTGTGTGTGTGTGTGTTATTATATATATTGGGATTGAATAGTTTTTCCAGAAGCAGGGTGATTTATCCTGCTCCCATTTCCCACTAACCTAGGAGGGCCTGTGATTTTCTTTAGGGGTGTACTCCTTTAAATAAGCTATACCTGTAAACATATGGCTCTGGTAGGGAACTTTAGAACCATTAATTCAGAAAAAAAAAAGACCTGGGGTACCTGAATTCGAACTGAGGACTTAACCACTATACCATGGGTCCCCCATAAACACAAGTAAGTCTGTGTTAGACACAAAGGTGACTTCCTTATTAAATATATTTGTGCATGTGTGTAAATTATTTATTGTGACTTATTAATTTTTATATAAGTTCCATAGAAACATTCTGCATGCCTCTACTATAGCTCATACAGCTCTGTAGAGAAATATTATGCGTAATGTATTGAATGTTTGAAATTTAAAATGTGAAAGATTTGCATATTTTGGATATTAAAAATCATGTTGTTTTCACATGATTTTCTCTACTGCTTCTTATTATTTTATATATCAGCTAATATGATTTGAATTTTCCAATTAAAATTTTCCTGATCTGAAATACTGCCTGGCACAAAGAAAAACCTTTTCCTGGAATGGTATATCCATCAAGAATGACACATTTTATGTTCATTGTTATTCTCAATTTAAAATTATGTGGGTATTTCATGGTTGCCGAGGATAGTGCTTGAAACTGCAGGGTCTGGAATAAGAGACCCAAATCCCAAATGACTCTCTTCCTTTGGTCATAAAAGCTCAAAATTTCATCTCTTTTTTTATGAAATATCTCATCAAAAGAGACATATCAATATCTTGGTCCTCCATAACTAGATTAAAGTTTCAAAAAATAATTTTGGGAAGAATATATTTAAACATTAGACTGCCCTGAAAAAGAAACACTGACTCATTATTTGAATCCATTCCACCAACTTCTCACTATTCCCCTTAGGAGAGAATATTCATCGCCAAAGGCAAGAGTCCAGTTTGGATTGTAATTTTTTTCTCTCTGTACATAATTATATTCTTTAAAATCATGTTCACTGCAGACTTATTTTCCAATAATAAATCAAAATTGATTGCTTAACGAGGGTGTCTTATTTACTTGCTTATTGAAGTTTTATTAACCATAATCATTATTTAACATTGTAGTTTCATGGTTTAATATGTCACAATTAATAAATTAAATTCAGAAAAATAAGAGTTAATATTCTTTATTTTTTTTAAAGTTTTACTCTTAAGCTTAAAATATTTAAATTTTCACAAATCTTTTACTTGATTTGGTTAATTTGACATTTTGAGCTCATAATTTGGAACTGTTTAATGGTAGTTTTGTTATTTTATATATAATTTTCATGTTATTCAATTTCATTTTCATTAAATTTTAAATTTATTTTTCAAAATATGTTCATTGGAGTATTCAATAGTAATTTATGAGTAGACATTTCATGTAAAGTAACTAACTATTTAAAATGTATTTCGAGCTTGGAGGTATTGATGATGATATTACTGCAACAGAAAAAAATGGAATTTAAATAGATAAATGTTTTGACTTTTATGGAATAATTAAGTTTTTGATCTTAGTTAATAAAAGGGCAAGTTATACTTAATTATAAAATCAAACAAGTTTTTTTTTTTTTTTTTTTAAACATTTTTTACATTTAGAAAGTTATTTAGTAATTTTGTATATAAAATTCGAATTTTGTATACAAATGCCTATCAAATGTGTGATTCCTTTAAAAAATAAAATTTTAATTTTTATGCTCTCTGAAAATTTTATGTAAGCCTTGTCTTTATTAATTTTTTAATTAAAAATTTTAAAACTCAATAAATAATAATGAATGATTTTATTCTATATTAATTTGTGAGCTACTTTGTAATTCATTTTTATAATGTTGTTAATTTGCAACAATCAACATTATTTTAAACTCACTTGAATTATTGATGCTTTTGTGTTCATAACAGATAATCATATGGGATATCGGCAAAGGTGAGGCATTAAATATTATAGATTGTCATCGAGATGTCATACAAAGTTTTTCATTTAATCGTGATGGCTCAAGAATAGCTACGACAAGCAAGGATAAAATGCTTAGAGTAATTGATCCAAGGACTGGTCTTGTTATTTCTGTGAGTATTACTCTTTTTAAATAAGTGTTTCTTAAGTAATAAATTTATCCATTTAGAAAAAGGATTAGTTTAGGTTAGTTTGTTTAGTAAGCTATAGGTACCTTATATCCTTGAGATTAGGAAGATCATTCAATTAATAATAATTGATACTTTTAACTTAAATTGCTTATCCTAAAAAGCAATAATTTTAATTTTAGTTCTGGTGTTATAGGTTCCAGCCTTATCTGATTTCTGCTATTGAATGTGACATTATGCTTTTAAAGTGTACTGTAAGTAATAAATTAAAAAAAAAAGTTTTGGTAGGGATAACAATTTACAAATACATTGCAAATGTAGGTTAAGCATGTATATGGTGTACTAGTAGGTAAACGAAATATTTTCTTTATAAAGAATTTTTGTAGCTTTTCTACTTCTTTCTACTTTTGGAAACCCCTAACCTGGGCAGCATAACAAATTGTAATTCTCATAACCGCATTAAAGACATTAATTTTCCTGCTTATATTACTCTGTTTGTTTACAAACAATGTTTCCCAATTTTTAAATTTATTTGAAGCTTCCCTTTTCTTTAATATTCTCTAAGATGAGGGACCCTGGTTAATTTCAAAGTCAATGTAATTCTGAGGCGCTTGTTGGCTATCAGCTGGTAGTACAATGTCTAGTAAGGTGTCTAGTACCTACAGACTAGTAAGTAAACTATTTTTTTACTCTTATTCCACTTATTGAAATGATATATAATCATCAATATACTATGCGAAGCATTCTGAAATTAGTTTGCAGCTTTGTCTAACTCCTATACTTGAATGGTTTTGACTTTATATTTCCTTTCTCTACCACTGAATATGTATTTGTGTTAAGGGATTTTATATTTTTAATAATTTTGTTGAACTCCAAGGGAGGCTAACTTAAAAATAGTGGAGTTTCTATGAATTTTGTATGCCTGTTTAAAGTCCTCAAAAAAGCTATTAACAGGTTGTTAGTTTACTAATTTTAAATCTATTATATTAGTAAGGCTAAAAATAATGTGATCTAAATTAGAATTTTCTGAATCCTGATTGCCATTCAGAAAGAATATTATTTCATCTAACCAGTTTTGTAGTCTTGCTTTGATAACTCCTGTAAATGCTTTCACTATGGAACCTATTAGTGATATTCCTCTAAAGCTGCTCGTGCTTCAGGTAGCCCTTTCTTGTTAATAGGTATCAACAATGATTTATTAAAATCTCTTGCATCCATTATTTTATTAAATATTTTAGTTATAACATTTATGAAATTTTGTGGAACATTTGATAAAAATTCATGGGGGATTTTGTCCTATCCCGCTGATTTTCTTTTCCTTAAGTTTTTGCCTCTCTCCTTATCTCGGCAGTTGATATTTCTGAATCTAGAAACTCATTTTATGTAAATGGTTCTGCGAAATAAACAGAATGGTAGAGTTAAAGTTTTATTAAAACATTCAGCTAACTTTAACAAAGGTCTAACTTTATCACTAAATGAATGATTTTTACTTGAAAATATTTATAATACTCATTATATCTTTTGTATCTCTTGAGGTAAATAATTTATCACATATGCTTTTATAATACTCTACAGGACTAATTTTAGATGTATTGTACTCAGTCTGACTTTTTAAATATGTCAGTTTAACCAAACTTGAATCTGTTTTTCAGTAGTTTTAAGGGTATAAAACATTGATTTCTGTAATTAAGACTCTCCCAAGTAAACCATAGTTGTTTCCATTTAAGATTTTTATTATTATTTATAATCTTTGCTGATAGATGGTTTATTATATTTTCTTTGATTAATCAAATCCAGTTTATTTTTAGTTGGGTCATCAAATTCATCAGAGAATGCAATTTCTTACGTTTAATTTTTCAATTTTTTGTTCCATACTATATGATCCGATAAATTTGAATCTTTACTATCTTCTTCATTACTTATGCAATTAAGATTATGATATAAATAATTAAGATATATGTCCATAATCATATATCATATTAAGATTATGATGAAAGGGAATCTGAAAATTTTATGGTTTATAATCAGAAATTATTTATTTTCCTTAATGAAATCTCATAACAGCATATAAATTAAAAA
>KZ807009.1:18905-44884 GCA_000696205.2 Oncopeltus fasciatus
GGGGGAACTAATTTTGTGGCATTCACAAAGATTGTAAATCAGCAAAGTTACATTCATCTTGTACCTCAGCGCTTCTCGTGACTGAATTGTGATATTGGGCCGTTAGACAAGGCTTACTCATACGCCATGATAAAACTCTTCTCTGTACATATAGAATAAAACTTCTGTATAAGGAATGACTATTTGTGATTTCTTACAGCAATAATTAAAGAAAAAAAAACTATAATGTTTAAAAATTTTAATTTTATTTGTGGTTTTTAATCCAACGTAAATTTAAATCAATTAATGCAAGGGAACTGCCCAACTGTCCCAGCCAGGGCTCGAACCTGGATCTCCTGCTAACCGGGCAAGCGCCCAAAAATAATGGCTGGGGCAGTTAGATTTTTTATTCTATTCCCTTGCATTAATTGACAATGTTTAAATATTACATTTTAAAGAAATAAATCTTTCTCTCTTTTTCACACATACCTAGGAGAAAATTTCCTTCTTGTAAACAATAAGAATTAATGAGCTAGTGTAAAGGGAATTTAATGGAATATCTAGCTCGTCCTGGTGGTGTAATGGTTAAGCACGCCGGCCCTGATAGCAGGAGATCCAGGTCCGATTCCTGGCTGGGACAGATAGATTTTTAAAAATTCTATTCCCTCTCATTAATTGTTTAAAATTTACGTGGGATAATAAACCACAACCAAATAAATATTTCATTCTTGTCATTAGCGACCTTTCGTATAATTTTCATAAATGTTGACTTTAAAAATTGTTTTTAGCAAATTACGAGCAATTATTAAACAGTTTATTATCAACAATTCATGGAAGATTTTTAAAATTTTTTTCTCTCGATATTTTCTTTTTTCTTTCTACTAGATACAGAAAATGACAGTGAAATTTATGTGTGTGTGTGTGTGTGTGTGTGTGTGTGTGTGTGTGTGTTTTTTTTTTTGTGATAGTNATATTCTAATATATTTAACATGTTTTAATGAAACCAATTATAATTGATTCAATTAATAAAATGTGGATCATTGTTCTGAAATAACGTTGTTTTTATTGTTTCATTATTTTTATTGATTGACGTAGGGTTTATTTATAATGTTATTGGACTTTTTCTTTGTTCTGATGCCTCGTGTGTAATAACCGTAGCTTGTTCCTCGCGACCATTAAGGCTGACTAATACTGCTTTTGATTAAATTCTCCATTTATCTCTTTTTTCGCTCATGATTAAGTAAATTAAGCAAGTAATTCTCGTTCTTCGATTAGCTAAGTGCTTTTGTTTGTTCGTACACCGCCATTTGGGATTGCCATTCCATTACTTAAGTAATTTACTTCAATTCCTTATTAATTTGTATTAGGTTAATTATTTTCTAACTTATTTTATTTAACTATTGCGAATCTTATGAATAATAATTATGAGCAAGTTTATTGTAATACATTTCAACATTTGTAAATAATCAAATTATATGTGCAAATACAACAAACTTATTATCTTTATTTTTGTTTTTAGGTAAGGATTTTTAAGGGGCGAAGCTGAACATTATAGAAGGTAAAACATTATCGTCAAGTTGTTTTTTTCAGGTAGATTTTCTTTAGTTACTATAACTTGACTTTTGAAAAATGTCAAAAATCTTCATAATCCTACATTGGAGATCGAAGATAACATATATAAACATTTATAAATTTACACTTTTATGTGTGTGAAGGAAACAGGCTCCCACTCTGCACCACCTGTAATGGCCCAGAAAAAGTTCACTTAATATTTAACACTTGAAAGGTGCCTAATATTTAATTTAGTGCAATGAAACTTAACGCAGCAGTGTATATTGTCAAAATTCATATTCTGTAGAGAGATTGCATGACATGGAAAGTTCAAATTCAAATATTCAACTGCAATTCTAAATATTTTTTTGTTTTATTGTTGATTTTACTTCTATTTTATTATATTTTATATCCAACCTAATCTTCAGTAGTTTAATATTACCTAATACATATAAAGTCCACCAAACCCAAAATACCTTTTTACTCAGTCCATGGACCTCGTATCTAAATCTCATAATTGTTAGGGCAATATAAAACTTAAAAAAATNGTCAAAGGTAAATCATCTGGCGTATCTATAGATTTCATCTCGATCCTTATTCCTTGATGATAATCAGTTTCTCCTGCTTGATCGTCCCCTGGAAAAAATTTGCGCATTATTTCTTCTAATGTTTCTTGTATTGTGTTCGTGTAGGACCCATCTGGCTTCCTTATGGACGAAAATGATCCGCTGTCCTTAACCTTGCCACTACATGTTTTATATACTGAATTCCACGGATTGCGCTTGTCCACGCCCTCACACATTGCTTTCCATGACTCGTACTTGGCTTTCTTTATAATTTTGCCGTATTCAAATTTAGCGTCAAAGTACTCTCTCTTGTAATATATATTTCCCTGTTCTGCCCTTGTCCGTTGGTATCGTCGTCTTTTCCTATTTACGTCTCGTCGCATCCTTGTCAATTCTGGGTTCCACCAGCATACCGATTTTCTTTGACCGCCCACGGCTTTTTTCCGAACCCTTGGTATGGAGGCATCACAGGCCGATGTTATCGCCAAATTGAAGGAAGATACAAATTCCTCTAAATCACTGCACGATTCAACTTTCAAAGCCAGCTCCTCATCTAGAAGTCCAAAGTTATCTGGCCCTGGCTCTGCTGTGTGTGTGTGTGTGTGTGTGTGTGTGTGTGTGTGTGTGTGTGTGTGTGTGTGTGTGTGTGTGTGTGTGCGTGCGTGCGTTTGTTCGTGTGTGGTGTCAATGATTGTCAACGGTCATCAAGCTACAGCTTTCAATTTTTCGCAAAAAAAATTCCGCATTTAACTCTGAAATGCAAAATGAAAACCTGAATTCATTAAATTGGATCCTTAGAAATGGAAGATTAAGCACAATGTAAAGAAAGCTTAAATGTTTTTATTACGTTATTAACAAGGGCGATTAAAATTATTTTTCGATTTGTTTGCATTAAAATAAATATTCCGGAGCGAGTTTAATGTATAATTTATCGTAATAAAACTTAACACAGGTTTCTTTTTTGATAAAATACATACAAAATACGTATGGGTTTACATGGGCAGTGACTTTTAACTTAAAAATTGGAGTTGAATACGGACCGTGACAGTGAACGTATGTATTCGGCCAGAAGATGGACAATGTCCGAAAGCGCTCGCCAACTCCCGTTGGTGTACAGAAACCAATGAAGACGGATAATGGAAGGTATGAGAGTTCTATATTCATTGGTGGTAGAAATAATAATAACCCTTTAGATTATTTACCTAAAATTTGATATTTCGCTTTTAAATGTAATTTGAAAAACTGCAACTTCATTGCGAAACGAATCGGACGAATAGTATAGTCAAATGCAAGAACAAAAATGTTTTTTTTCTCTTTAGCGGGAGTAATATTTAGTTTAGGAAATGAAAACTTTTCTTTTTTGATAAAAGTCATATTTTAGGAGTATTTATTTTAAAAAAATATTGTACTTTAAGGAGTGTGATTTTACCTGAACCCTAAATTTTAATTTTACGGTTTATAAGATAAACTTTTTTTTGTAATGAAATTTCACTTTTAGGTTATAAATGCAAAAATGAAAAATGAGTTTCTTATTGAGCGAATAACCTGTTGGTGGAGGGTGGGAGTGGGTTAAATATCATATGCGAGTAAAAATAACTTTTCCTCTACTGCGGGCTTAATATTTACTTTAGTGCAATGAAACTCAATGCAGATATTTAATGATTATATATGTATTCTGCAATAGGATTACATAACATGGCAAATTCAAGTAGAAATATTTATCAACTTCAAAACTGAGAAATTCGCTCGGCTTACGCAGCTCTTGCGCAACTGACTTACAAAAAACCATTGACAGTTTTCATCTCCAAATTTCTTTTTTACCTTTGGACCCTCCACTCTTCGGTAAGTACTTAAGCAGGCTGTTTTTCAGCGTCTGGTCCAACATCTGGAGATACGAGCCACAGCTGTGCTCTGAAGATGTCAACTCAGCCCAGTATGGGACGGCCCTTGTCTTCTGAACGCACCCTACCAGAACCATCCAGAGCTGTTTAACCTAGCTATCCTTCTAGACTTATTAATTGTGTTGTTGTTATCATTACGTTTTCCTTTCAGTTAAAACCATTTTGGTATTTTTTGCATTCACTCTTTTTAGAGAATTTTAAAAATTTTATACAATAAATGCAAGGGTATAGTATAAAAAAATTCTACTACCTAGCAGGAGACCCGGGTTCGAGTCAGGGCTGAGGTAGTAGGATTTTTTTTTATACTATTCCCTTGCATGTATTGTATAAAATTAATGTGGGATTAAATTGCACAACTAATATCAGTATTTAAAATATTAAATATGAGAAAAAAACGAGAGTCTAACAAATAGCTCACTATGTTAGCTCCTTCGAGCATAAGACGATATATTAGTCTTACTCGGGGGTTTAGACTCGGAGTAAAGTGCGGGGAGTAGAAGGAATTACTTAACTAGCCTCGGTGGTGTAATGGTAAGTATACTTGCCTGGAAAGCAAGAGACCTGGGTTCGAATCCTGGCTAATTTAGTAGGATTTTTTATTCTAAACCCTTGCATTTATTGTATAATGTTAACGTGAGATTAAATACCACAACTAATATCAGTATTTTAAAACTGACGTTAATTTTTCTAATATTATCATTTCTTATAACAAGCCTTCCATAATCGTTGTAGAGTATTAGATGGAAATGTATTGTAAACAGTGTGGTATTTATATTGAATTTAGTATTTTTATAACCTTGTTTTCTGATTACATTGTTAATTCTCTGTGCTCAGGTAGTTTGAAATTGGTAAAAATGTTGGTTATGTTTTAAAATATCGTTTTGACTGATATTGTTTAATTGTATATTTTCACTTGTGTATGAGATTTTGTGTTCGTGTTCATGCGTGCATTCGTATGTATAATGTCATAGTTCCCATTAATCCAAATTGTTCCAATAATTATTTGTGTACTATATATTTTGATCAATTTTGTAAATAATTTACCATATCCCGAGCGAATTATACAACTTTGTTATTTGCTTATCGTATATCGATAAAACTGAAATAATAAATAATTATTATTAGATGATTTTAGTTGGGGTTCGGTCAAGGTAGATCCAAAAAACAAATTTAAAAAATGTATATTTTTTTTGTATTCCTTAGTTTGATTGTTTTCGTCTAAAGGTCTGATGATGGTTCGAGCCCCTTCAAATGTCCCCAAATAGCTATTTGGGGGGAGATAGGTTTTAAAATTTCATTATTCATTCTTAAATATAGTTTTTAATCTGCGATTTTTTTCTGTAAATGTAGTAGTTCTGATAGTAGTCACAAAAAAAAAAACAGATTCAAAAGTTGGCTAGAATATGGTGTCTTTGAGTAATTTTCTTTATTTAAAAATGTCGGATGTTAGAGCACGATGAGACACATATGTATTAAGTGATCATATTTTTATTTCATTATATCTCCTTTGAAATAATGTAGAAACGGTGAAGATCTTGAGAAATTTTTTGAAAAGCCCCAAAGTGAATAACTTGATTTCCTATAGGGATGCTGCTAAAGAAGCAGGATGTAGGTGAAATTCCGTGGGTGGAGCATTTCTAAGCAATATTTTCCCTTACCCTCTTCTCGGACAAGTTCTTCGTTTCCGTCTATTCAGAGGCCAAGGAGTCTCACAGAATGATAAGAAGCTATTCCCTCTTCTGCCATATCTTCTTCGGCAAAGCCAGTTGTGTGTTGACCACTGATTACATAATACATATCTTTAATATATATAGTACGCAAGATACCAAGAAAAAATGATCAGTCTGAAATAATATTGTGTTAAGGATATCAAATAATATCCAATACTTTGCCTTTTGAATATATTTTCCTCTAATTGCTAAGCGCTTTCAAAATCAATGATTCCATCTTCGGAGNTGACTTGACGTTTCCTCTCGCCTTCATGATAACCCTGAAGATTACAATGTAAGCCGAAACTTTGGTAGATAATTTAAAAAATACATATTTTTTATTTTCAAAAGGAGAGTTTTTTTGACCATAGATATTATTATTAGATGATTTTAGTTGGGGTTCGGTCAAGGTAGATCCAAAAAACAAATTTAAAAAATGTATATTTTTTTTGTTGTTTTTTTAAAGGATTATTTGCCAATACAATGTAAGCCGAAACGTAGGCAGATAATCCTTTTTTTTTAATACATTTTTTAAATTTGTGTTTTTTGGATCTATCGCACCCCAACTAAAATCATCTAATAATAATATCTACGGTAAAAAAAAAACTCTCCTATTAAATAATTATGAGTGGAAATGTGGACTTAAGGACAGGACGTCCTCTCTCGTCTTTATATAGGCAACCCTGAAGATGGCTTACGATGTATCCCGAAACGTTGGCAGATAATCTTTTTAAAAAAAATACACTTTTGTTAAATTTGTATTTTTTTTTGGATCTACCTTGACCGAACCCCAACTAAAATCATCTAATAATAATATCTACGGTCAAATAACTCTCCATTTGAACATATTAAATAACTATTGTTAGCTAAGTCGTATGTGCTGTAACATTAACTGTAACATGTTAATTGTTCTTAATTATTATTAATTGTTATTATTATTACAATAAATACAATTATTCCGTGAGATATGTGTGGTTGGCCGATGGGTGGGAGTGGGGGAGATTTGGGGTGGCCGGTGGAGTCCCGTTGCTAGCGGTACCAGTGTCTTAGTATTCCGCACCCTTCTCTCCAAGACCGCTTGAAGTCTCCCCAGACCTTGTCCACTGTCTTGGTGGGCAGGCCTTCATGAGCGGAACCTCACGTAGGCTGAAGAGGATCTATGGAGGACTTTGATCTCGGGGCGGAAACGATGTAGAAACAGTGGTTCACCTCTGTTATCACGAGGAAATGTCTAGGTACTAAAGCGTATATGCTGAACCAATGTCCGTATATAGTTTGGTTGTAAGTGGAATGAGTTTTAGTCCCCTAGCTGACTTAAGGATTATGTTAAATTCCAAAAGAATTAAAATATGTCTTCTTTGGTTATTACTCTCTCTCTCTAAAAANAATTAGAAATAATTAAAATGAAATAAAAAGTCCATGAGTGAATATCATGAGACTAATCGACGAAACATAAAATAAATAAATAAAATAATAATAATTACACTCAAGTGATTTTACTTCCATATTCCTATCATTTCAGAATTAAGCGCAACAATACCCCTCTCCCCAAAATATATAGATTATTTGTAGCAAATAACACAACTCGACATTATTGTGAAATGGGTCCTACTGATCTGGTGATTGGGGGAGCCGATCAATCTTGGTAGTTGCATTTTTAAATATTTTCCGTATAGTAAACATTTTTGTTAAAATGCTGAATAACATAAATGTTAGAAATTACGAAGGAGGAGATAGTCGCGGGGTTCGGTAAGAGGTTTATTATTAAATAAAAACAAATTGGTGAACAAATATGATTTATTTTTTCAACGTTTCGGTCTGAATTTCAGGCCTTCTTCAGAGCCGGGAGATAACGACGGGAGTCAAAAATACCAAATAACGGACGCACACACACGTGGTGGAATTGGAATTGAAACACTGCCTAAAATCATTTTTGTCTATTTGCAAATTAATTTCAGTTTATGCTGTTCTATAATCGCTAATGATAAGTAGAACAAACTCAAAATTATCTCAAACCAGATTGTCAATTTTTTAAACTTTTTAAATGAAAGGTTTTATAATTGTTACATATTAATATATTTTAAGAGTAATATTTCTTATCTAATTCTAATTTAATTGTAAAATTTAATTCATTAGGTTTCAGTCTTTAGGAATTTTTTAAGAATTCATAAGTATCTTTATCTTTAATACTATTTCAGATAGCAAATTGAAATTATTTTAAATAAATCTATGTATTATTTTAAAGCATTGATTTCTTTCTTTAAAAAAAAATATATCTGATACTTTTTTTATGATTAAAGTGCAGTTTTACGCTTGTATGTTCATTAATGTGTGAGCATTATGTTGTTGTATTTGCTTCATGGATGTGTCTCAGTTTAATGGCTACTGTGACAGTGTTAACACTTGCTCATTTGCATGAATTTACGATTGGCAGCAGTATATCTACTCTTGGAGGAAGATATGCGTATGTGTAAGTATGTATGTATCTATGGAACAGCGCACACGGTCCCAGCTTTGTCGGAACTTCAAAGGGTTGTTGTTGAATGTTTTTTTGAACAGAAATTTCATTTTTGAACTTCAAAGGTATTTTGCATGTATGCACTTTTATCTCTATAGGGTAGCCTCCCGATATTTCCGTCCTTGAATGTATCCCTTTTTTACAACTTCTCTCCTGTAGGCCTGTAGGGTTTCCCTCGAACAGAGCAAGCATGCCACTCTCGAATGAAAAATGTCAATTTAGGGGTGAATATACCATGTCCGGTCTTGGAAATGTAAATTCTTCACGTTTACGCTGTTTTGAATAAATTATATTTGCAGTTTAAATAAAGACGAATTTTCTTTTCGCTTTTATTTTAACTAGTGGGCATGGAAAATATACTCAGCTTATGGTGCTCTTGTAAGATGGAGTTTTTAGTATTATATTTTTTTTAGCATCTTTTAGAATATCATATGAAAAGTGTGAAGAATTAGTTGTTATTTGATAACCCTATTTTTCATCAACTTTGCTGGCAGGAAAAATAAAAGAATTTTCTTACTTTTTAATAGTAGAAATTCCATATTTACTTTTCCCTTTAATTCACGAATGTTGTCGTAGAAGACGTAAAGGTCGCTTTTAATTAAATTAATAACAATTATATTGTTTAGCTAGTAAGCCATCATCAGGGCAATGGTGTTGGGTGGTGAAATCTCCCCAGGGTGGTTGTTCACATTGTGAACAGACACCGCCCTGGGGAGATTTCACCACCCAACACCATTGCCCTGATGATGGCTTACTAGCTAAGCCGAAACGTTGGCATAAATAAAAATATTACTCCAAATTGTGGTGTATATTTTTTTTGTATTCCTTAGTTTGATTGTTTTCGTCTAAAGGTCTGATGATGGTTCGAGCCCCTTCAAATGTCCCCAAATAGCTATTTGGGGGGAGATAGGTTTTAAAATTTCATTATTCATTCTTAAATATAGTTTTTAATCTGCGATTTTTTTNGTACATATTTATTATATATTTTGGGAGCACATTGCAAGATGCACGCTGTGCAGAATGTAATTTCTGAATAAAGTGTTAAGAAAAAAAAAATTGTTTTTGGATTATCTGCTCTGCTAAATTTGAAGAATGACTTCATTTACTCAATAAAACAACATATAGAGTTTATCCCGAAGTAATTATCAGTTTTGGTAAATGTTACTTTGCGCCCCATTTCGCACTGTGTAGCATGCAGTAATTTAATCCATTTAAACGTATACTCACTAAACATGCACACCTCTTCTGACATGCATGGCCTCTCTCACGAAAGCCTAAGGTTGGCTTTTCTTAAATTAATAGAAGAGAGCTTTTATTTACAAAAATTGAGCTTTACGTTACAATTTGGATATATTGTATAATACACGTATGTATCTATATGTTACATATCGATATGAGTAATATATCACTAACTTCATCAGAAGTCAATAACGCACATTAATTACAACGATGCTAATAATATTTGCGTTTGAATATATCATATAATATAATACGACTTACATAATATACATGAAAAACATCACGCAAATTTATAACTTATATTATTTATAGATAGCAGGTATTTTTAATTAAAAAAAAAAATGTATTTCCCATAGTTCATTTCCAATTAGCTATAACTTGAAGTTTTTTCGGTAAATAATTACACTAAACTATCCCAGCAAACTTTTCTCGTGAAGGGATGTCAAGTGTTTATTGGTTAATAAATTAATTTTTGTGCTGAGTCGAATCCTCTTCAGTTCAGTGCTCTTCTATGTGTATCGTTTGCATAAAGAGATTGAATTTTATAAATTAATTTTCTTGTAGTATTTAATCCCACGTAAATAATAACAATTTTTAGTGCTAGGGACCAGAATAAAAAATCTAACAGTCCCAGCCAGGACTCAAACCTGGATCTTCTGCTATCTGGGCCGGTGCGTTTTCCATTTACGCTACCAGGTCAAGCCTGATAAGTCATTAAATTCCCCGCACTAGTGTCGAGAGTCTAACCTCCGAGGCCGACGAATATATCGTCTTTTGCTTGAAGGAGCCGACATTGTCAAGCTGTTTAAATGACTGGCCGAGACTGCTAGATTTTTACTCTGTTCCCTTGCACTAAAAATTGTTAAAGATATTGAATGTTCACAATTTGCATTGAATTAAAGTGTTCACTTCACGATGACTTGGCCTTTAAATTATAACTTACTGATGACCTTTTGCTTCATCAAGTAAAATTTCCTTCGCTTGCTCACATTTATTTATTTCCTGTATCAGTAGTTACATTATTAGGTGATAAGGGACCCTTGACAGGTTCTCCATAAAAGGTGCAAAAATGCAGTTCATTCAAAGCTTACTGCATCTGAGGGAATGCTCTTTACTTCCTCATCTAGCTAAGATAGAGAAAGTATGTAATAAGTTATATCATAATATATAATACCATTAATATTCACTTGATGTTTCACAAAAAAATGTTTGTCTTGTGAATGTAACCCCACCTCTTCTTCGAATCGCCTAAATGTATTTAATGTAATTTGTTGGTTAGTAATCTCTCTTTCCGGTTTTTCACAATTATGTTTCTTCTTGAAAACTTATTCCCTTTGTTGAGAAGATACGTTGGCTCGAGAATAAAAGTCTGTCTCAATTCATTCACTTCTACCTTGTATATCTAATTAAAGCAGGAATCGCCTTGGAGGAGACGAAGGAATCACTTAAAACATGTGACAAACGAGGGTAATAGTAGTCTAAAGGAATAGGCCTGGAATCTTTGTTATTATACGATCGGAAGAAAGAGATCCGGAACTCAATTGACAAAATTAGACTTAGGTGTCATCTTTAATTACCTTTAAAAAGCTTTATTAGTTTTGTCAAGGAAACAACTCTGACGCCATTTAGAATTTCACGAAACAGTAATTCCGAACTGTTCAGGACTTTTTAGTTGCGTAGGCTGGGTTTAGGAAGAAGAGTGTTGAACGTATGTGACTCTCAAATCCTGGAATTCGAATGTACCGAGAACTCAAGTGTAAGCCACTCTTTCAACCACTTAGAGTCATGGAGGAAGGGGCTATCTGCAGGTTGACATCCTATTCTAAACATCCACGGCCTAGGACATGCTTTTATTTGTTGCTAAGAGCTTGTCCTGAGCAGGATTTTAACTAGATGGGCCAGGTCTGCGTGAATCGAACGTATTCCATGGGTAATTGAAAAACCAAGGGTACGAAAAACAAGTTTACTTTGTTTATATAGACAAGGTTTTGAGAACTTAAGGCAGCATGATGCTATGTAGAAATTGTTGTACGCCAGCAGATTGTGGACATCTGGGACACGCAACACAAATCGAAGGAATGTAAAAGTGCCCGAAGCCGTACTGTAAACTGGCTCCAGGATTGGGGTAGTGCCGAGGCACAGGGGATGTAGCCCTTGTGTTTATCTCAGCCTGGCTCAGGGCGGAAGCCTGCAAAAGTAGTAAATCAGAAGACGCGCACTGAACGCGATAAGAAGACCCCGCAACCCTCATACTGTCGCTGATAAGACCTACATCTCCATGGCCTCCTTAATATCATGGCTTAGACCGCCGTATTTCACATTTACCTTACTTTTACTTGCTCGGAGCACCTATCTACTTTTTGTAGGATTTGTGTTAGGGCATCTTTAGATACATCGCTTAATTTCATAACTTTACAGATTAAATTTAGTCTACATGAGAGTTTCCCATCAGTAATTCAAGGGGATTGTAAAAGAGTTTATCTGTTTTTAATAGGTCTATACTCTGTCCTAATATATATATATTAGATATATTAACGTACTGGACTCCTGAGACCATTGCCAATACCCAAAGATGTATTACCTTGTTAACTCCTAGGAATCACTCAGCCCTAATTTGAAACCTTTCTTCATTGAATCGGAAAGGAAACTGGCGAACCTGGAACCATGTGCTGACGACACACTTTCTCTAGTGGGTCGAGAATAATTACATCCTTAACATGTATTTCCCCCACTGAACCTATATGGTCTGTCGCGGGACTGGTTTATGCGCTGGACCTCAGTGTGCGCGGTTGCGTCTGCGTGTGTGAGTACTTATGCAAATATATATTTGTATTTGTATTTAATGAATAATCAAATGAAAATAAAAATTAATTAAAATAATGAAACTAATTTCGGTATGTAATCCCACGGCTAAATTTTATACAGGAAGTGCACAGGGAGCCAGGAAATATATATTTTACGTTTAAACGGACCTTACTGTTTCATTTTATTAAATATTAATTTTATTGTGGTATTTTATCCCACGTAAATTTTAAACAATTTACTGCAAGGTAACAGAATAAAAAATCTAACTGTCCCAGCCAGGACTCGAACCTGGATCTCCTGCTATCCGGGCCGGTGCATTTTCCATTTATGCTACCAGGACCAGTCTGATAAGTTATTAAATTCCCCGCCCTAGTGTCGAGAGTTTAACTTCCGAAGCAGACGAATGATGTATTCATTCACAGACGATGTGTCTTATGCTGGAAGAAGCTGACATTGCCAAGCTGTTTAAACGACTCTCGATATTTTCTTTTTAATTTTAATTATATAAATATAAATTTTCTTGTGGTATTTAATCCCTCGTAAATTTTTACAATATTTAGTGCAAGGGTACAGAATAAAAATCTAACTGTCTCCGTCAGGTTTCGAACCTGGATCTCCTAGCTTTCCGGGTAGGTGCGTTACCACTTATGCTACCGAGACAATCCTGAAAATTTAGTAAATTCCCAGCTCTAGTGTCGAGAGTCTAAGCCTCCGCAGAAAGAAGAATACATCGTCTTATGCTCGAAGGAGCTGACATTTTCAAGCTATTTATACGACTCTCGTTATTTACTTTTAATTTATTTTTATAATTTTTTTTTCTATTTACCGTTTCTTCTTCCGGGTTGGACCGTGTCAAGTTGTTGATATTTGCCGAGCTTTAGTACATCATGTGATGGCTTCTTTTAACTAATTTAATTAGTTAAATTCTCTTTTCAGCCCTGAAGAAGCCATCACATGATGTGCGAAAGCTCGGCAAATATCAACAACTTGACACGGTCCAACCTGGAAGAAGAAACGGTAAATACATCTGACGACCGTCAAAGCCTACGTGAACATTTTTTTTTTTAGTTATGTTGTTTAATCCCACATTAATTTTAAACAATTAATACAAGGGAATAGAATAAAAAATCTAAGGATTTAAGGACTCTAGACTCTCAGTACTAGTGTATTACTAGTACTAGGGAATTTAATAACTTATCTGGCTTGTCTCGGTGGTGTAATGGCTAAAGCGCTTGCACGGAAAGCAGGAGATTTAGGTTCGAGTCCTGACTGGGACAGTTCAGATTTTTTTATTCTATTCCCTCGCATTAGTTGTTTTAATTTAATGTGGCATTAAACAACACAATTAAAGAAAACAATTTATATTTATAAGAATAATAAAGAATTGTGTATATCTGGATTTGTTGGTAAAAAAATAATTGGAGTTGATACGGCTGAAATTTACGTTCCTTCACTATAATAAAATTTAACAATGTTATTCTCTAAATAAGATCGTTTATTATTTAAGTTTTATGTTATTTATTAAAAATAAATAATTATTGATTATTTTAATAAATAAACTCTTATCTCAAGTATAAATATACACTTATCTAGTTTTTTCTTTAGTTAAAATTTATTCAGTTCCATTTCAAAAGTGAAATTCCTCTTGATAGGGGTTGCAAACTTAATCTCGTCCCTTAGAGGAATAACACTTGAGCAGTTGCTCTAAGAAGTTACATAATTTGTGTGTTTTCTTGAGATTTCTCGGCTTCCTTTCTCTTCGGGAGCATTATATCGCCGCCTTTCATAGTGTCTTTGGAAACATAACACGGAAGAACAGTTACGCACAGCGCTAATTTTAGCGAATTCCTTTATTATCGGCCTAGATTGCAATCTCTTCGAGTTATTTGTGAACAATAAATCTGATACAGTAGCTATATAATAGGGAAAAATAATACTCTTTTTTTTTTTAATATAAAAATTTTTATTCATTACTCTCTTTTAATAAAATTTGTTGGTAAATAAATATAAATTATTTTATCGTCAAGTTTTATGAAGAGTGGATTGTCAGGAATTCGGTCTTGGTAGCTGAATAATTAAAAACTAATTTGTAACTTAAATTTTGGTTACAAATTAGTTTTTAATTCTTCAGCTACCAAGACCGAATTCCTGACAATACTCTCTTCAAAAAATAAATTTAGTTTAATTTGGAGGTAACTAGTTGACCGCCGAGTTTTATGAGATGTCAGTCCGGGATTCTGTCTTGGGTGCTGAAGAATTGAAACTTGTTTATTTACCTGACATCCTCAGTCATGGAAATGTGAACTTAGGGACAGGACGTCCTCTTTCGTCTTCATGATATGAAGCCCTGAAGATGGCTTACAATGTAAGCCGAAACGTTGGCAGATAATCTTTTAAAAAAATACACTTTTTTTTAAATTTGTATTTTTTGTTTGTTTTTGGATCTACCTTGACCGAACCCCAACTAATATCATCTACTAACTTGTTCATTTACTTACAAATTAGTTTTAATTCTTCAGCTCCCACGACCGAATCCCTGACTAACCTTTTCTAATATAATTAAATTTAACTTTTGAAGTAGGAAGATAATTTATTTCTCCTTACTATATTTTTATTTACTTACATTATTTTTCCCTATAGTATTTTGTGTCCATTAATTCTTCCGTACTATTGTTTTTTTGTTTCTCTTCATTTTCGGACATTTAGAATATTAATTAGAATTTTTTTTATAAATTGGCATTAAAGAATAAATTCTTACGAACTTTTTCAAAAATCACTTTCTTTATGAACTCCTCTCTCAATTATTGATGTGCCTGTAAGAAATTCTGTCCCGAAAAAAAAAAAAAAAAAGTTACAAAAACGTTAAAAGCTTACTGCTGCATTTATGTCTTTGGTCCGCCATTGAAGTAAATCCTCTTAGCCCCTTCTTCATATTGTGGAGAGATCATAATAACAACAGCTGCACTAACAGTTTATGACCCATAACCATGCTGAAGAATGGTTACCAGGTGAAAACTTGTAGTCCATAGTCTAGGGTGATGCATAAACTAAGCGAATTTCCTTCATTGTATTTCCTGAAATAATATGTGACAGAATTGCGTTGATAAAACTCACTACAACTCTAGATAATAATTATTATCAGAATTACAGTTGATAATACTTATCTTATTAGTACTCACTATGCCTTTTATATATATACATAAAGTATTAACTTTATTCTTTATTTTACAATAAAAAATTTTTCTTTGTTATACAATTTATTAAGGAAAATGTTAGTTAAAACATAATACATTAGAGATAATTAAATACGAGAAAGCAAGTAGACAAACAAAATGAAGAATTTTCTGCATTTGTCCCAGTTATGGATAATTTTAAGTTTGATTTGTCCCGATTTTTTTGTTGCGCTTTTGAAGAAGTCTCCATAGCTACATAGCTTTTTGGAAATTAGTTTATAAACTATAATATATATTGGGAACTTATCAACATTTAATAAAAATGTGAAAAGTTAATTATTCATGGATTTTACAGTAAACACTTATTAATTGCTGAGTGTGGGTTAGTAATTTACCTACTTTAAGTCGAAACTTGTTTCCAATACCAAATAAACGAATGGATTCGTTCGTTCCTTACTGCTCCTAGCCATTTTTCACATCTGCATTAATGAATTTAAGGATGCCATGTGCAAGAAAGGCATTTCTGACTATGGAGTTTTTTTGAAAACGTCCTTCGGTAACAAAATTTTATTAATTTCTGTTAAAAAATGCGCGAGTTTTTTTTTTTTTTACCGTAGATATTATTATTAAATGTTTTGGTTCGGGTTCGGTCAAGGTAGATCCAAAAAAATACAAATTATAAAAAAAAAGTGTATTTTTTAAATTATCTACCAAAGTGTCGGCTTACATTGTAATCTTCAGGGTTATCATGAAGGTGAGAGGGGACGTCGTGCCCCTAAGTTCACATTTTCATGACTTGACGTTTCCTCTCGCCTTCATGATAACCCTGAAGATTACAATGTAAGCCGAAACTTTGGTAGATAATTTAAAAAATACATATTTTTTATAATTTGTATTTTCCTTTGGATCTACCTGGACCAAACCCCAACAAAAAAAAATCTAAGAATGCAAATTTTGGTATCTAGAAGGTAAGATGGGAAGAAAAAAGAGAAACAATTATTTCTCAAATTCCTTTATTAGAAAATAATAAGAAAAACTCTTTTAAATTCGATGGAAAAAAAAGACAATTCGATTTACTAAAACAAATAAGCATTAACCACTAACTCTAAACCATTAAATTCTGTATGATGAATGTAATAAGTTGGAATCGCTCAGAGTCTATCACTTACTACTTCCTCCTTCATTTAGTTAACAATATTAATCTATTAATTATTGATTATTTTAATTTAGTCCAAAATTTCTCTCTAAATCTTAAAGTCAACAATTATATAAAAAAAGGTCCGAAGAGTTTTCTCAGACCTAGCCACTAGACAATAAATAATTAGAACATTATGTGCCCAAAAGTATTTATAAATCACAAAAGTAATGACGTCGCATGATTAATCAATTTTGTTAAGTCTGATTAGTATTCCACACCTACAAGTGACGTGACTTTTAAAACATTTATTTTTCTTGCCTTAATTATCCAAATCCATGAAATAATCATAATCGGTTCTAAATCAATCGAGACGTCATCATGATTTTTAAGAAATAAAACGTATATGTGGGATGGTTAGGGAAGACTTTAACTATGCTCCATACCTTAAAGTGGGTTACTTTTATAGCTGGTGACTCAGTCATGGAGATGTGAACTTAGGAACAGAACGTCCTCTCTCGTATTCATGATAGCCCTGAAGATGGCTTACAATGTAAGCCGAAACGTTGACAGATAATCTTTTAGAAAAATACACTTTTTTTTAAATTTCTATTTTTTTTTTGGATCTACCTTGACCGAACCCCAACTAAATAATCATCTAATATTAATATCTACAGCCAAAAAAAATCTCCTTTTTATTACATGTCAAATTGCATTTTAGAACAACTGATTGCGAATTATTGATAGTTTAAAAAATTGAGGGTTTAAGTAAACTCCCATTCCTTATTGTAAGTTATATGCCTAATTTCATCAAGTAAAATAGTCTTAATTGACCGCAATGTACCAGAAAAAGTAGTGAGATAAAAACGCTCATAATATTTCTAGTTGAATTTATGTTAAGATTGACTAGTTTTATCAAAATACATTAAACTAGACAGATATGTATTTTTAAAATATTTAAAATATCTTCCTGAATACGAGTTATTTGAAATGGCTAAAATTTTATATTATTACATTTTGTTATGTTCAAAGTCAACTCATTTATTTTGATTCTCCATTTGCTGCACCACGGTTTTTGCGGTAAAGATAGCGATTTAAGTTCAGGACGGGAAGAGAAGATCGCTTTGTGATCCACAAACAGGGCCAGGAGGGTATTTGGATGGGTGGGGATACCTGCTGTGTAAAGGATGAAAAGGATTGGTCCGAGCACATAGCCCTGTGGAACGCCCGCTTTCACAGGGTAGTGATCGGAGTAATCTGATCCTTGCCGGACCCTAAGGAAACTGCTGAAACGGTAAAGCTTAAGCATTAGGTATGCGATGCTTGGGAAAATGTATTTGTGCTTGCGCAATGGACGATTATACCATACTCTGTCACATGCTTGAGTGACGTTTAAGAATACCATACCATAGGACAGTATTCGTTTTTCTCAAGAGAAGGGGAGCTGAAATAAACATCGCGAAACAAAATTTAATATTCAGTTAGAAAAAATTTTGCTCATATTTGATGGACTACTAATTTAAATTTTAACAAAAAAATGACCTGAATATAAAAATAAAAAATAATCACATAATCATTAATAATTGAAAAAAAAATGTAAACCGGTTTTCTTATCTCTAATATTTTTCAATTGAAGCTAATATAATCTTAAAGTTTTGTATATCATGGATGTGTGTGTGTATATACATATATATATAAAAGTGTTCACTTCACGATGACTTGGCCTTTAAATTATAACTTACTGATGACCTTTTGCTTCATCAAGTAAAATTTCCTTCGCTTGCTCACATTTATTTATTTCCTGTATCAGTAGTTACATTATTAGGTGATAAGGGACCCTTGACAGGTTCTCCATAAAAGGTGCAAAAATGCAGTTCATTCAAAGCTTACTGCATCTGAGGGAATGCTCTTTACTTCCTCATCTAGCTAAGATAGAGAAAGTATGTAATAAGTTATATCATAATATATAATACCATTAATATTCACTTGATGTTTCACAAAAAAATGTTTGTCTTGTGAATGTAACCCCACCTCTTCTTCGAATCGCCTAAATGTATTTAATGTAATTTGTTGGTTAGTAATCTCTCTTTCCGGTTTTTCACAATTATGTTTCTTCTTGAAAACTTATTCCCTTTGTTGAGAAGATACGTTGGCTCGAGAATAAAAGTCTGTCTCAATTCATTCACTTCTACCTTGTATATCTAATTAAAGCAGGAATCGCCTTGGAGGAGACGAAGGAATCACTTAAAACATGTGACAAACGAGGGTAATAGNAAAAATCCAGATGGTATATATTTACCATGTTTTATACACCAGGTGGTGTATAATCCCGGCGCGGTCTTGTCCTTGGGCGAAGTCTGCCTTCCCATTGGTTGATACTGTGTTCTGGTGGCTGGTCTCTGGAGTAGTCAGGTAGCTGGTCACTGATTGGTTGGATCCTCTTGTCAATTAGCGCTGGTTTCCAGTTTTTGCTCAATCTGTATCCGTCTTCTCTGTTGATATTTTTCGGATTCTTGGTTATTTCGATGGCTTCTCTGATGGTTCGTCGATAGTAGTTGTTGATTGGTTGGATCCTCTTGTCCAACCCGGAAGATGAAATGGTAAATACATCTGACGACCGACGAAGCCTACGTGAACATGAATACCATTTCTTAATTTGATTTTTGTATCAAAATACATTACAGCATTGTATTGTAACAAGTATTCCTACTTTCTCTTTTTGTTTAAGTTCGAGTATGTGATGACGTTTGGCCAATGTGACATGTTTAAATGTTTATATAAAAATTCAACCAAACTTGAGTACTATATAAAATATAGTTTTAGATTTATTTATAGAATTCTATATTGGTGGGACACAACAACTTCTGGTGGGCTGACCAGCGTTCCATTTCCAGGCAGCCCATTGCTGGAATTCATTGTCCGTTAATGTATGCCCTCCAAAGCGGAAGTATTAGTTTTTTTCCTTCATATTAGTTGAGTATTGTTGAAGAAATATTGAAGAAGGCCCGGGAGACCTTTGACTCACCATGCGTGGAAGTTGTTGTGGGGCTAAATTCAAAATTCAAAAGTACATAATAATTGAATGTACCGTCGATGAAGGGTTGCTCTATGGTAAAGCGATGTCAAGGAAGGAGAAAAAGAGAGAGAGAGGGGATAGATGAGGGGGGGGGGGGGGTTTATTCGTACTTCAGATGAGACGTAATGTCTTAGATACCGAGGTATTCCAGCTTCTCATTAAATACTCCTTATCCTAGTCAAATGGTGGACAACTATATTTCGTGGACTCCCACGATCTCGGCAACATTGCCCACCCCATAAAGAGTTATGAATGGTGCACCCAGTAGCCAAGATTTAAGCTCGGATGCAATTAAAGCAAATGCAATTAGCGGGCTGTGGGGGTGGATAAAGGAGTTCTAGTGGTCCATTGCAAAATCAATTAAAATTCAAAAACAACTGTATTTATTTTCGTTCTTAATGTGCTGTACTTCATGAGAGCTAACAGTAGCAAGGAGTAAAATCCCAAAATGAAATGAAATTTTAAAATATAATCAAGGATCAAGATTTAAAAAGATATACGTAATTTATATTTCCCCTCCACTCATGCCTTCTGCTATATGTAACATTGGTGTGGTTCTGGTGAATCTGGAATATCTTTCTTATTATCCATACGGGAGAAAGGCGGCCCCCCCCCTCTTTCCTTACGCCACTATGGAGTAGGGGTAACCACTCAGGGTAATTGTGTTTGGAGTATCCTGGAGTTACAACAATGTTGCTCCTGCGGACCAAGGCCTTAGGCGCTTGGGAAAATGAACAAGACCCTTGAGGTATTGCACTTCTTTTTTGTTAGGTTTAGGTTTTAATAATACATTAGTTTAAAAATTAATTGTGTAACAATCTTTTATGATTATTAAAAACAACGTATTTTAAAAAATAAGTTTTGATTTTATTAAAAAAATT
This sequence comes from Oncopeltus fasciatus, assembly GCA_000696205.2. NCBI lineage: Eukaryota > Metazoa > Arthropoda > Insecta > Hemiptera > Lygaeidae > Oncopeltus > Oncopeltus fasciatus. The sequence goes on from KZ807009.1 coordinate 39,439, forward strand.
GATATATCTTATTTTTTAATACTTCTTTGTTTTTTTAATGCATATTTTCAGAATTATATGTCAAATTAAATATATTTATTCCAAAATGATTTTATTCATATTTTTTTTTTACAAATCATGTTGGTGATAGGTTATGGTTCTTTTCGAATGTATGTTGTTATATGTTGTTTAATTGCTAGTATGCTGTTAAATAATAGCTTTGGCCACTTTAAAGAGGTGTTTATTGAATTGGTCCGTTACTGATGTGCATAAAATTGGTAATGGGCTGGGTTATTGGTCTGGACGCTTGTGACAATTATGTGACAATATCAGTGCTCGAGAGAAATTATTTCTCGTTCCCTTTTTTACTTCTTGCCATTTCTTCAGACAAAAAAAATAAATTTCCTTTTATTATTATATATTAATGTTGATATTAAATTCAATTGGAGAGTTTTTTTGACCGTAGATATTATTATTAGATTTTTTTTAGAGGGGCCCCCCCGAAAAAAACAACATCTAATAGAAATTAATATTGTTCAGTATTTCTAAATTTCTTAAATTATTATTATTTCTACTTTACATGTTACACTTCTATTTATAATTTTAAAGGATAATTATTAAGTCTTTAATATGACTTATAGTTCAAAATTAGGTTAATTTCATTATTTATTTCTGCATGTTATAGAAACTTTTCAGTGCTTTTAGTTTTAGTTTCGAATATATATACATCTAAAATAGAATTTCTTTATTAGCGTTTTTAATTCTTTTAAGCATAAAAATAATCAAACCCGGCCGAAACTAAGAGAATAACTAAAAAAAAAAGGAAACTAATTTTATGCTAAAAATAATATCAAGATTCATAAGTCCACTTTATCATATTAAAGTAGGAAAATAAGTTTTAAATTTTGATTGTTTGAGAGCAGTTTACTAAGAAGAAAATGTCAAATATGAGTCGCTCACCAGCTATAAAAGTAACCCACTTTAAGGGATGGAACATACTTAAAGTCATCCCTAACCATCCCACATATACGTTTTATTTCTTAAAAATCACTATTATTTACTGACGTCTCGATTGATTTAGAACCGATTATGATTATTTTATGGATTTGGATAATTAAAGCAGGATAAATAAATGTTTTAAAAGTCACGTCACTTGTAGGTGTGGGATACCAATCAGACTTAACAAAATTGATTAATCATGTTGAATAGTGACGTCATTACTTTTGTGGTTCAGAAATACTTTTGGGCACTTATTATTTATTGTCTAGTGGCTAGGTCTGAGAAAACACATCAGACCTGCATTTTATTGTGAAGTATATTACTTTCTTTTTGAATATAATCATTGGCTTTAAGATTTAGATAGAAATTTTGGGCTAAATTAAAATAGATAAGATTTTTTGGAATTTCCAATTTGGAGATTCCAACTTATTACATTCATCATACTGAATTTAATGGTTTAGTGGCAAATCGAATTGTCTTTTTTTTCCATCGAATAATTTTTTTTTAGTTTTCCTCATTTTCTTCCCATCTTACCTTCTAGACATGAAAAATTGTACTCATAGATGTTTTTTGTTGGGGTTTAGTCAAGTTAGATCGAAAAAAATACAAATTAAAAAAAATGTGTATTTTTTAAATTATCTGCCAACGTTTCGGCTTACAATGTAAGCCGAAACGTTGGCAGATGATTTAAAAGTTACACGTTTTTTAAATTGTATTTTTTTTTGGATCAACCTTGACCGAACCCCAACAAAAAACATCTAATAATAATATCTACGGTAAAATAAACTCTCCATTCAAAAATTGCACTATTTTATGTGTGTGTATTTGAGTGAACCTAAAGCAGAGCTACACTAAGTCCGTTATCAAGTAAAATCGGACTTATAGAAGCGGGAGATTACCTGTAATTTATCATGCACTTGTAGAACGATTTGACGATGTAGCGGACATTATATTTAGTTTAGAGTAATGTAAATATTTATTTATTCGTGAAGGAAGCTAGAGAGGACTCGTCTGAAAATGAAAACCCCTACAGAAAATCACCAAGTTTCGCGGGGTTTAGGGAACAGGGTCTCTCGCCCTACCCTTTGAGAAATTCCCAAATTCGAGTAAGTGCGCGTAAGAGAGGTCTTACATCGATAGATATACCGGTTGTATAAAAGTAAATAAAAAAAACTAATGTAATAAATATATTTTTTAATAATGATCTTCATTGTGGTATTTAATCCCACGTTATTTTATACAATAAATGCAATGTCCCGGCTGATGTAGTTAGATTTTTTTATTTTAACTTCCTTGCATTTTTTGTATAATGTAATATATTGTTTAAGGAATTTTTTTAAAGAATCTTACCACTTATTATTCCTAGTATAATTGTAACCTTTTATAATTTTCATTTATTAGCCATTCTCTTCGATAGAGTCCATTAGCTATTATTCTTTTTTTTTTTTTTCTTTTTTTTTTAACACCGTAAAGGTTTCTTTTTTTAATTTTCTACGACAAAAAAAGCAAGCAAATGAAAACCGAATTAACGTCGGTAGGATCATTAGAATTTAATTAATAAAAAGGGTCATAAAATATGAAACTGATTTATTTTACATGTGGTGAAAGCGTTTGAAATTATTATAGATTTTTCTTTTATTACTTTTTTCTGCTATAATTTCTTTTCATAGTTTAACTTGGGTCTTCCTTTGCAAGTAATAGCTCGCTATAACCTATGGCTAATCTTAGCCCTATAAATATTGTGTCCATCTATAAGGATTTCTAATTAATTTTATAGGGAGGGATAAAAATGTATTTATTATGAGTTCAATGTATTGAAGAGTACCAATGGCGTTGGCTATTAGCATTCTGGTTTAAGTAATCACAATAACCTTTACAAATGTAATACATTTTTTTTTGTTACTGTGTTAATACGGGTAATAATTTATATATAATTATAATACATAGATGTTTATGACAAGTGTTCTTTTGAATCATCTGTTTTATATAGAGTCGTGTTATCTACATTTGGAATTGAAAATGACAGGTATATTATTTGCTACGAATAAACTAAACAGAAGTAACTCTATTAGAGTGCGGTGGTCATATATGGTAACGATGACTCTATAAATAAAATATAGGCATTCGGATATCTTTTTCATAACTATTTGCAGGTTTACCGCAAGGAAATATTTGGTAAATTATCATACTTTCTATTATCCGTCTTCATTGGTTTCTGCAAACCATCTTCTGTTGGCGAGCGCTTTCGGACATTGCCAAAAGCGCTTGCCAACAGAAGACGGTTTGCAGAAACCAATGAAGACGGATAATAGATGGTATGATAGTTCTATATTCATTAATTGTGATAATAACCCCTTAGATTATTTATTTGGTAAATTAATTTGTTTGCATGTACTTACGTTTCTCTCAAATGACCATTCAAAATTTCTAGAATTTTTCATTTAAGCTTATTTTTACAAACTGTTGAATGAGTTGATAATGATTGAAATCAGGAGAAGGTAAGTTTCTGGAAATTCAAATAAGATTTTCTAAAAGTGATCACTTATTCTTCATGGTACGAAAATAAAAAACATAATATTGCAAGATATGTGTAAAATGTGATTTTTAAATTGTTTGGCTTTGAACATTTGAGTGTTGAGCTGTCCTCTTTCTTCAAAAATTGAGAAACAAAATTTGCTATTCCAATGTGAGTGTGTAGTCTACCTACTAATCTTGGCTCTTGGTATGCCTTAATCAAAGCTTGCCCAGGATGTGACTCGAAATCCCTGCTGAAATCCTAGATCATAACGACTCGTTATGTTGCTTGTAGCACCATTTTCCTTGTAAGAAATAGGACTCCTCTGGAATCCCGCTTGCTCCTCACTGCTGCTGCATTCTCTCTTGAGGGAGAGCTCAAGGGGAAGGTAGGTTGCTCAGTGTTCGTTCTCTGCCAGGTTTGACCTTCGCCCCCCAGCGAATCCTTGTTCGTCTTCAGAGATCAATCTTGCTCTCAGATGAACGGTTTGCCAAACCGCATTACGGTACTCCTTCCTACATTGCAGTCTCGTTATGCGTTCCGCACTCACTAATCCGTCCACTTGTATTTAGGCACTATATTTGTATGCTCACATAATGACGTCAAAGGACAGTCTAGCAAATGACGAATTGTGCAATATTTGATTTTTTGAGAAGAGTTCTGTCATGGTGATCCATTCAAATGTAGTTTTTTGACCGTAGATTAGATGATTTTAGTTGGGGTTCGGTCAAGGTAGATCCAACAAAAATACAAATTTAACAAAAGTATATTTTTTAAAAAGATTATCTTCCAACGTTTCGGCCTACATTGTAAGCCATCTTCAGGGCTGTAGAAATACAATGTCATGAGGATACAATTAATACAATTTAAAAAAGTGTATTTTTTATTTATCTTCCAACGTTTCGGCCTAAATTGTAAGCCATCTTCAGGGCTAGCAAAATACAATGCTATAAGAAAAACAAAAAAAAATTATATTATAATTAAAAACAGTATTTGATCACACCTACCTATCATGAAGACGAGAGGGGACGTCCTGTCCCTAAGTTCACATTTCCATGACTGAGAGGGAAATATGATTTTTGAGAAGGACTCCGTGGGTGGTGGAATGGTGGGGGGGGGGGGGGTAAGAGGCGGACGGTACAAAGGGAGAGCGGCCTGTTTCAAATGGGGGCAATAAAAAGGACAAACGAAAAAAGGAAGGGTATTATTGGGAAAAAGTGACTGTAGTCATGGAAACTCAGGGACAGGACGTCCTCTCTCGTCTTCATGATAGGCAGCCCTGAAGATGGCTTGCAATGTGAGCCGAAACGTTGGCAGATAATCTTTTAAAAAAATACAATTTTTTTAAATTTGAATTTTTGTTTTGGATCTACCTTGACCGAACTCCAACTTAAATAATCTGACTTATAATTTATTAAATGTTTCGCTGTATTTGTGATTAGTGAGCAAGAAATTTGTAAATGCACAATCCAAAGCTTTAAGACCCTTGTTCTACTTCCATAACCTCAGCATTCAGGCCTGTATTGCAATAGCTCTTCAGTTCGGTGTCTTCGAGCGGAAAACTTGCAGATATTTTCTTTCGCACCTCTTTATCTGATTCAAGCTTTTTTCTTTAATTTCTTGGCAGTAAAATTTGAAGAAATGAGCTTTTTCTTGGGGGGATTCAATACACTTTGGCAAAACGCATCTTTGATAGATAATACTTTTCAATACGCTTGCGATTGACTAACATTAATAATCAATGTCTTATGACATAGTTTTGAGATGTTGTGTAAAAGGAGTCTTTCATGGCTTATTCACTGTGCCTTCAGTAACTGATTTAAATTTTTTAATTGTTTTAAAGTGTATTATTTCTCGTAATATATTGAAGTAAATTTCACGAGTACTATTAATTTTCAAATTTGCTTTTCATTTTATAATTATTTCACTATAGATTATATATATATATAAATA
>KZ807009.1:45094-55455 GCA_000696205.2 Oncopeltus fasciatus
TTTTTTTAAGGGCGTTGCTGGCCCTAAGCAAACATTAGTGTTGTAATATCACACGATTTAAATAGAGCTTTTAACGAAATTTACGGCCTTCAATTAAAAATTCATGGAATACCTATCATAAAGTTTATATATATTAAAATGGTTTTGTATCTCATATTTGTGTATGTCTATGTGTAGGTGTGTGTACGAATATAACTTATTGCACACCATGTACTGTATAAACAGTACTACTAAACAAGCACTAAAAAATGGAAACAGATTTAACCCTAGATAAACCCCAACAGTCAGGGTGTAATAACCATGATGTTGATCGCACTATAACCTGATCCTAGTACTAATCCTACCATAAAGTTTTTTCACAGAATAATTTACATATGGTGTAGATATGGGCTCAATTGATAAAGAAACACATGTATTTAAGGCAAATTGGAAGTGAATTTTTGATTTTGCCTCGCCCCTCCGCCCGCAGACCAAAAATCAAAAATCAGACTTCATAGTGTCACCCGCCTGAATATTCTGAGGATTCCCTAAAATGTCATCAAAATCGGCACAGCTGTTTTAAAGTCCATACCATCCTATTATATATATACACTTTTTTTTTTATGATATATTATTATTCAGTAGAAAGCAGTTTTTGCTTCCTTACTTGAATCCAGATTCCATTGAAGTCGGCTAGGAGAGTTCCGACGAAGCCAGTGTCGCAAGTGTCCTTGTCGAGATGGACAGGAATGCACGCGACCACTAGGCTGTAATTGCGCACCGTTGCTTTGTGGTTTTCCTGGATTCCTGGATTAAGATTTTGATTTCCGTTTCTTCTAGTCTTAGTGAGATTTTTGTGAGGCTAAGTCTTCAGGCATTAGAGAAAACAAACATTCCATGAAGAGCTAGGATCATATTCTATTTTCAAATGTTTCGGTTTATATAGTGAGCCATTTTCAGGGGCCAGGAATGTTTCTAGTGGTTTATATCATCAGCTATGTTTCCTCTTGCACAATTTGATTACAATTCGTATGGTATTACTCTATTATTATGGCAAACTGAAGTGTGGTGTATAAGACTTGTCTAATAATAAGTGTTCTGTAAAAAAAACTAAAAAACAAAAACAAAACCCTTCATCGATTTCTTTGAAAAATATGTTTTTAAAAGTATTTTTGCTCTAGGCATTAGTGATGGTTGAATTTTATGAAATACGAGATGACCATCCCACCTACAAATGTACCCACAACTTTATTCTTACCTTAGCTCTTCACATAAAAAGGTTCGTTTATTTATTTTTATATATTTTAATGGAATCACTGAAGTAAGCATTCACGTATACAGTGGTGTGCTGATTTTTGTTTATTCTGTTAAAATTTTTTTTTTTTTTTACTGTTTCTTTTTAAAGCGTGATTGACAAATTTATTTTCTTCCCCATTCGAAAATCTTATTTCATCATTCCTGTTCGCATACATCATGGGGACAAGGGGGGATTTCTCCCGGTTCTCTACCAAAATAAAAAATTGCGGGCAGTAGGGTAATTTCTGGAATTACCTGGATCATATTATTTTTATCGATCTATTTCAATGCGTCTGAATATCGTCAATTCAACCTCTATAGTTACATATACTTATACAATTGGAAAAAAATGCATCTTGATTTTGGTAGCCAGAAAGTAACTAATTTTTATTTTTTGAATTTATTTTTATTAGTTCCGCTTAGGTGAAAATATATAAATTCTGATAAGAATAAAGCAAAATATTTCAGATAAACCTCTTTCACTGATTTCTTATTTTGAGACCAAATTATTGATCTCTTGTTTAAATATTAGGTTTTTGGTTGAATAGTTTAGATATCCATTTTTTCCCTGTATATACACAGTAGTGTATATAGTAAAGGTTATCATAATAAAATTAGTAATTTTTTCATGGGTGTTTTATGTATTATAAGTATAGTCTCTGTTATCATGCACTATATTTTAAAAGAGTGAACCTCTATTATTCTAAGATGATTTTAGTTGGGGTTCGGTCGCGGTAGATCCAAAAAAACACAAATTAAAAAAATGTATTTTTTAATTTGTGTTTTTTTGGATCTACCTCGACCGAACCCCAACTAAAATCATCTTAGAATAATATCTACGGTCAACAAACTCTCATTTTGAACCTCTATTAGTTTATTCTATTTGGGTTTAACTCGAGTTATAAAATTAAGTATTATTTATTTTATGTTATAGTTATGGGGTTTTTAAAGTTCTAAGTTTAAAGAATCCTTTAAGCACCTGCTACTGTAATAAGTCTGATTTGCATACTAGCTTTCAAGTTTTTTTTTTCTCTTACTAACGGGTCTCTTGCATAAAGCGACCTTCATGACCAGTTCGTTCAAAATTAGCTCATGAATGCAAAGTTAACTAGCAAAAAGAGGGCAGTTTAATTTATGGAAAAGAATTTAATTTGCGTAATTATTTTAATCATAGAGTGCAAGGAGTGACTTCTAGATTTTTTTTAAAAATTACTTCTCCTGGATTAATTTTTTGAGATGTCAAGGCTGCAGTTTGACACAGTTTCTGTGCACGTTTATGAATTCCACTATTTAAAATTGCAATGACTTTACTGCAGTTTTCATATCAGCTAATAAAGGTTATACAGGTTTTACGCTCATGTGGGCTTTTTAAATTTATAAAGTGCAGTTTCTAAAGGCCCACGTTTATTCATATAGTAAGAATTGTATTTTTTTGTTTTTATATTTAATATAAGTTTTTATACTTCTCGAAGCCACTGAGAATGAATAATCATTGGTATAGAATGATATAATTAATTGATTAATTAATTTTATTTGGCAATAAAAATAAAAATTCTTTTGCACTCATTGCTCTTTTAAAATATAATTTATTTACTCTATTTTGTGTACTTTTTATGATACGAAGAAAGGGCTTTCTGTAGTCTCCTAGTCCCACTTTTTTTAATATATTTTTTTTCTTTCTTTACATTCCAAAAGCATGCAGAGTAGTGTAATTACAAATACAGCTTTGATGTTTATTCTGTGCATTCATAAAAAATTTAAGTTATTAAGCGTGCCATTTGGGTTCAACTGCGACTTCAATTCTGTTAATGTACATTTTCAATTTTTTTTTCCTTCATTTTATTCATATGTTTTACTTACTTTTCATGTAATTATATTTCTTTCAAATTTATTTTGAATTTTTACTTTTAGTTTTTAAATACTTATTCTCTCATACATAGTGTAATGTATGAGACTAATTTTAGCTGAGTTTCCGAAAGAGTCTTGTGTTGATAAAAGATTGTCAAAATTGAAAATACAAAGCTTCGCACAATAATTTATTGTTATTAGATGATTTTAGTTGGGGTTCGGTCACGGTAGATAAAAAAAAAAATACAAATTAAAAAAAATTAATTTTTTTAAAAAGATAAAATGCCAACGTTTCGGCTTACACTGTAAGCCATCTTCAGGGCTGTAGAAATACAATGTCATGAGAAAACAATAATAATTGACAATAATTTAATAAAGAATTACCATAATATAAAGTGATATCAAAAGTATGAATGTAGAAAGCTATGTAAGAGAATTTAAAAAACATGCAGACAACAACTTATTGAAAAATAATTGAATAACATTAAAACAGTAATTTGCCACACCTACCTATCATGAAGACGAGAGANTTTTTTTTTTTTTGGATCTACCTTGACCGAACGCCAACTAAAATCATCTAATAATAATATCTTCGGTCAAAAGAACTCTCCATTTGAATAATTTATTGTCTTTTATAGCTGGGCGCTTTCGAGAATACCGATTTTTATATTGAGAAAACTCCTCTTATTTTCAATTTTGATTTGGATATTTTATAATATTTATTATAAAAATATTTTTCCTGGATATTCAGAAACTACTTTCATCAAAAACTTCGCAAAAAAATTAAACGCGCTAAAAGAAAATGTAACTTTATCTATTGTATATAACTAAAGGCTAATTTTGGATACCTTTGGGTATGTTTAACTATTATTTATTGTGTTTAAGATCAAATTGTGTCTCAATAATTGAATTACTGTAATAAGGTCGCCTTGAAATTTAGCAACAGAAAAGTTTAAAGGTTCAAATGGTTATCAAATTAAGATAGCTGGATGACATTTCTAATATCCTGATAAGCTAATCCTTTTGAAACTATCTCATTATGTGTGTAGATATCTGAATTCCTAAATAGTGACAATGGCTGTGCTGTAAATTTAGTGTTTTCCTAGGTTCGATTTCCATCATGGGATAACGAGTGCAGTTTATTTCGGTTTTTATTTGAGCTTTATGACTGATTTTACTGTGTAGCGATTTATTCTTAGACTGATTGTCGTAATGTTGATTCATCCTTGTCATTTGGGAAACATATTTCTGTATTTAAACATTATCGTTACTAGGTATCATTTTTGTTTATGTTTGTTAAATTTAAGCAATATGGTTCATGTATTTAATAATAAAAGGAAATTTATTTGCTCCATGACTTAATTATTCTATTCTATTTGGTTTATTGCAAACTCCATATTTCCGGTGTTAGTTTACTGAAAATTATAGTTACGTTAGAATATATTGGTCGGTAAATATAAAGCAATTAATGTAATATCTTCTGTTAATTTTTAAAATTACTGATGAATTAGTCGTGGAATCTCAACGTAAAACCCAAAATTTGAAAGAAACACCATTTTGCAATATAATTATCCCTAAATTAATTTAAACTAAACAATTCACAATAAAGTAATTATTAGAAAATGTGTTCTTTAATTCAAAATCTTTTTTCATATGGGATTTTATGTAATATTTAAATTTTGATTTGAAACATTTTAATGTAGCAATCGTCAGTATTTGTAGAACTCAACGAATCTATTAATATTAGATGATTTTAGTTGGGGTTCGGTCAAGGTAGATCCAAAAAAATACAAATTTAAAAAAAAGTGTATTTTTTTAAAAAGATTATCTGCCAACGTTTCGGCTTACATTGTGTTGACTGGGTCATGGAAATGTGAACTTCGGGACAGCCGAAACGTTCGCAGATAATCTTTTTAAAAAAATACACTTTTTTTAAATTTTTATTTTTTGTTTGGATCTACCTTGACCGAACCCCAACTAAAATCATCTAATATAATTTACTTATATTTAGTTATAAATAATAACTACGATCAAAAAACTTTCCTTTTCAACGAATCTACGTTAAAACATTTCTTACATTTGAATATTTATTTTTCATCAAGAAATAGAATCTTTAGTTCAGATTTGGTTTAACAAAGATTAGAATAAGAATTAAAATAAAAAAGGATGTTAAGCTAAAACAATTCCTTCTTTATTGTTATCGACTTTGAACTAGAGCGCTGAAAAGAGATAGTTAGATAACCGTTTAGACAAATCAACAGCAAAAAATTGTATAAATCACGCTGAAAAGAATTTTATTGCAATAACTATTCTTTTTTTGTTGCTTTATATCGCATCCGAAAGGAACGTTGCTGTTAAGGTTGCCATCGTGAGATAACTTTTTTTTACGATTTACCGCTCGTAACATTTAGTTACGAGTAATGAAACTCACTTCGGATTAATTTATTGGTAAAACAGTAAGAATATATCGAAATTGCACAGAAAAAAAGCTGTTTTACCTGAACTGTTAAGTTTTAACTTCAAGTCCTAGAAGCTTCAATTAGTTTTTTTTATTATTCATGAAATTAGACCAATAAAAACAGGGGATTACTTGAAATAAGTGCGAAGTATGTAAGTCTTTTCGATGCAGAGGGCTTAATATTTATTCAATGGCAATTCAACTCAACACAGATTTGCTTAAAGGTACATACATACATAAGTTTGAACCTCCCAAGACAACTGTCGGCATCCCTGGTAAACCATGAATCCAATGTAGGCACACTTATGTGGATTTTAAAAGAAACAGGAATATATGAAAAACTTTAATCCCCCCCCCCNCCTTCATATTTTTTAATTATATTTTGTTGTTGTTGTTAGTTTTATTTGAAAAATTTAATTGTAGTATTCACTATATAAATCTAAATTTATTATATTGTTGCTATATTAAAATTGTTTATCTATTGTTTCAAATTTAATTGTTAATTTACTTTTCAAGTCATATAATTTATATTTCTTTTTTGTTTTTAAAATGGTTCTGTATCTATATTTGTGTGTGTCCTTTTAAATGTGTATGTACGAATATAACTTATTGCACACCAAGTACTATATAACGCAATGTAAACAAGCACTAGCTTGCTAAGAACACTGCTAAGAAACACATATGTGGGGTCTGTGGGAAACTTCTTACCATCAAACATATATTTACAGAGTGCCTAAAATATAAAGAAACAAGAAAGAAATATAACTTTAATGGTACCCTAGACGAAATGCTATGAAAGATGAAAGAGGGCTGGCTATTAAATCTTATCTAGATGCATTTTCAGTATGATTCTTTTCCATTCTCTCTCATTTTTTCTTTCTTATAAATTTCATAGTTTCCTAGTACAAAAAAATTACTATGTACATCCACATAATAACTATTCGCATTAACAATTCATTATACCTCACCACGACCTATTGCTAAGAAATTCTTCTTCTTGAAAATATCTTCCCGCTTCTAAAAATATCTCCCTGGCGCTAATGACCAAAGGTTGACACGCCATTAGAAACAAAAAAAACAAAACAATCTTGGCATCGAAGTACCATTAACTCATACGCAAAATACTCCTGATCGACTAAAGTTTGTGGATCAAGGCTTTATCAGGTATTCCCAAATATATTTGTTATTATTAGTGTTAATTGGGGGGGGGGGGAGGTTTGGTCCAATGTAACAGTAGCAAAACAAAGTAACCTATCCATGACGTCGTTCCTCCCAGAAATACAAACTGAAAGTGTTGCATACTTAATGGTGCGTTAATCAGCTGGCATTAGCCTATTGAGTCTGTTTAATCTAACATTTTCTCAACATTTGTTTTAAAGCTGCAGATCTTGTTCTGCAGCCCAAATCTTGATTGTGCTTACGCATGTGGAGAACGAATAACTCACAAAACTGTGTCTGGTGAAAAGAACTGTGCAAATACAGCGCGTGATGTGACGTCATGTTATCGTAACTTTGCAATGTTGTCTACAAATAGATAAACCAAACGGAACATATATCATTGGTCTTAACCCACCTTTTTGAAAACCATTTGTGAACACATTATTTGTTTAAATACAAATAATGTTCGCGCATTATTTCACCAATTGTTTCAAAGGAAATTCGCTCTCTTTACTCTTAATCCATGTCGGCGGACTAGTCCCTATTATCCTTTCTAGCTTTGAGTTTTAAATTAATGTCTTAGACTTAATTTTTATATTATTTTTGTTCAGACCAAAAGTTAGCTTGAAGAAATTTACTTTTTCATTACTGGGGCTTTGAACTTTAAAATTGTCCTACTTTAGGAATTTTTCTATTCTATTTTTTTTTTTTACAGCTTCTTTCATGTAGAGCTAACATTTTTTTTTTCGCTGAATGATTTTATCTCTATCAATTTATTCTTGACTGCTTGCTTTTATTTTATTCTTACCTTTTGCAGACTGAATTTATTGAATGCAGTTATATTTTGAGGATCGGCATTGAATATCTCCTCAATATTAAACTTTGAAATTTTATCTAAGGAAAACTTCAACGCCTAGGCATGTTCATTAAATGACTAATGATATACACCATATTTTGTGTGTGTATGCACACACTTTCGTGTATTTTTGAATTATAATACGAGTAATAATGTGAAAATAATAATAATAATCCCCACTTCCCAGAAACTGTCTAAACTAAATTAAATAATCGCCAATTAAACTAATTTTCGTCATAGTTTAATACGTTAGTGTTGCTTCAAATGCAAAAGAGCTGTCCTACAACAACTCTAACAGACACTATATGGTGTCTAAAACATTCCGGATCTGTTAACGTTGGCTGTCCGTTATTGTGCATATAGCATGTTTTAGGACAGTACAGAGGGGGGCCTTCAGATATTGGGCGCACCGCAGCCATACTCGATCCTATTCCAAGGAAGACAACACAAGCTTTTCCCAATGTCCCAAGGAGCCACATAACGCGGCGATGGTCGTACCCCCTCGAGACTCGCGGTACCTGGGGGATATCGTCATGACGTCTGACGTCGGATCCTCCTCGATTTCCCGCTGCCCCGAGGGAATGAAGCCCTCCCTGACGTGGGGAGAGGACCCGCTTATGTAAGCTCAGAGTTAGTTGCGCAAGCCGCCGCGAGGGCTCGCCTTTGTCTTTCGCGAAAGTCCTTATCTCCCGAGGCCCACCTTTCACCATAGGGGGGGGGGGGTAGTCATTTGCCACCGACCGATTTAGATAGCTTTCCAGTGTCGTACAGATCCGGACCGCTCTTCTCCAGGACATTCTCCTTAATCGGTGGCCGTCTTTAAATTTCCCTTCATTCCCATTGGTCACCTTCTTACGTTCCCGTGGAAGTGGAATCACCATTGCGATTGGTTTTCAATGTCTGCTTGCATCTTCAATTTGCTTTCTGTTTTCTCCTGCATACTATTACCAGCGCCGTTTAATTAGATTAAAATCATGCGGTAACAAACTGTCAACCTCAATGTACATTGTAAACCACAAATGTTCAATAACCAAACAAAAATGTTTTTTTATCTTTCTTCTAAAGCCCCTTTTTCGATCTGTTTAAAAAATAATTAAGCAATATACAATTACTTTGGTAATCATTTGCATCATATATAAATGGTTACAGTTTGAGAAAATAGACAGATATTCAAATGTAGAGTTTTTTGACCGTAGATATTATTATTAGATGATTTTAGTTTGGGTTTGGTCAAGGTAGATCCAACAAATTATACAAAATTTAAAAAAGTGTAGTTTTGTGTGTATTTTTGTATTTGGGCAGATAATCTTTAAAAATGAAATACACTTTTTTTAAACTTCTATAATTTTTTGGATCTACCTTGACCGAACCCAAACTAAAATCATCTAAACAAATTATGAGAGGGAATAGAATAAAAAAATCTAACTGTCCCAGCCATGAATCGAACCTGGAACTCCTGCTATCTGGGCCGGTGGATTTTTTTATTTTTTTTATTCTATTCTCTCTCATAATTCGTTTAAAATTTACGTGGGATAATAAACCACAACCAAATAAATATTTATAAAGTAAAATCATCTAATAATAGACAGATATTGTTTTAGATTACTTGTTTAATTAAATTTATTGTTACATTAACAACGTTTCAAGTCTTAGGTCTATTTTCAAGTCGGTAATATAAATAATTTGGTGCATCCCATTTGAATTATAGTATCGCTAAATATTAATTTTCGACATACTCGGTTTTATTCATATTTTTTGAGGATGTGGGATGTGTATATCGGTCACATGAGTAAAAAAAATCTAGACTAAAATGCCGATAGTTCTGGAATATTTAAACCCTTCTTCAAGGCCTACTTTACAATTGAATATGACAGATTATATAAGAACAGTTATATAGTTACAATACAATGTTATTGAAATATATTTGAACCTATAATATTGGAATATATTCGGCAATGTAGGCCCTGAAGAAAGAGAATTTAATATTCCAAGACTGTCGGTATTTTAGACTAGAATTTTTAATCCTGTGACCGACACTCGTCTGGTGATAACCACGGTCGTCTTGAATACGTCTATATTTCCTTATATAAAATCCTATTAAAGAAAATGTGTGGTCAGCACATTGCAGTTTGATATTTTCCCCATTCAATGACGAATGGTATATAATTAAGGCTTCTTGTTCCGAGGAATACACCAGGAATCCTTTTGTTTTTACAGACAGAAGCGTTGGAAGAATGTTTTGTGACTATTGGACCTTGGACCTATAGCTTACGAGTCCATCATAACCAGGAGACCACCTACCCCACAAGGAAGATAAAGTAGTTTTAAAAAATGAATTTATTGAACTCATCAGTTCGTTTTAATATCATTAAAAACTTTTTTAAAAACTTTAAATCAACTTTTTGATTTAAAGTTCTCTGATATTTATATTTTAGATGAATTATTATTATTATGATTACAATGAGCATCAATATTATGGTTTAAAAATGAGAGTTTGTTGACCGTAGATATTATTCTAAGATGATTTTAGTTGGGGTTCGGTCGAGGTAGATCCAAAAAAAACAAATTTAAAAAATGTATTTTTTAATAAAGGATTATCTTGCCAACGTTTCGGCTTACATTGTAAGCCATCTTCAGGGCTATCATGAAGATGAGAGAGGACGTCCTGTCCCTAAGTTCACATTTCCATGACTGAACATTATGAATTTGTTTTGAGTTATGAAATAGAAAGGGGAGTGGGGGTAGCAGGTACAAGGCAGGCGGAAG
>KZ807009.1:61319-76205 GCA_000696205.2 Oncopeltus fasciatus
ATTTAAAACTGTAATTCGAGATTTCTTGAGGTCCCTTTAATTCCTTTAAGTATTGATTTCCAATATTCTTATATATTTCAAGTTTGATAAATGCTATTGAACTTAAAATTAGTTATCTAAGTGTTATCAGACCGCAGGTTTTCTCTCAAGTTATTGCGAACTTGCGTGCGCATGTTAGTAGTCACTATAGATAATTTCTTCTTTTAGATTGTTTAAATAATTAAGGCCATCGTGTAGCAGCTGTGTATAACTATCAAGATTTCGATGGCATATACTTTGGCTGATCAGTCATGAATTAGGTAGAATAGGGGGGTATCTCTCTCTCTCTCTCTCTCTCTCTCTCTCTCTCTCTCCCTCTCTCACTCTCTCTCTGTTTCACTCTCTCTCTCTCAAACTATCTCTCTCCCTCCATCACCCCATTTGCCCTGATGAATGCCTGAAATTTAGGCCGAAACATTGGCGAAAATAAAAGTACTTTTTTCTTTTTTACAAATCAGTTTTTGATTCTCCAGCTCTCATGATGGAATACTTGACTAACCATTCCTCACGATGTTAATTAATTAATGAGAGTTAAGTATGAAAATCAGGTAATATTAGGTGAATTGTGAATTGAATTCGGAATAATTTTTTCATGTTTTCTCAGACTTTCAAGTCATTCCAAACATTGCCAATGGAATTCTAATTTATGACAAAATCATTTCTACCAATATTTGAACCAATGAATATTTTAAGTCGCTTCTTTTTAGAATATATTTTTATTTCAAATCTTCTTTATTTCTTTTTTCCAGTGTTCGCTCTTCAATACTTCACCACTGGAGTGACTGGACTACTTTCTTATTTAAGGTAAAAAGAACTTTTTTTTTTCTTTTGAGGTCTGGTTTCATCAGAGGTATACCCACGCATGCTCCCACGTGTAATCAATGAGAAGTTTTTTCTTTTCTTACATTTTCCATAGAAACCTCCTACATTATTTACGAACGATTTATGCTAATGCTAGTTTGTTTGTTCCCATATCCCCATACATTTTATTCCCGCATTAATTTACTTTCGATTAATATGTAATATTTGTGCTGCTCATTAAAATTTAATATTTATATTAAAGGGCTTTAAATATGTTTGTTTATTATTAAATTCCAACAGATGCTTTAAGCGGCAAGTTACATAATTTTTGCGTTATTTTTTAATAATTTTAATGTGTTTAATTATTATCAATTATGACTTAACCAAACTACCTTAAATAAAATATTTTATATAATTCTTCTCGTATTTTGATTGAAAAAAAAAAAATTAAAATTTAGTCAGAGTCATATTTGATTGCTCATAAGCCTTGTCTTCAGGAAGACAAGTGCTTCGGCGTATTTTATTTAAATTTTTGATTTTGTCATTAATCTAAAGTGAACTCCGAGAGGTACGAATTTTCCAGGAAGGAATATGTATTGAGTGGCGAAACGCGTTTGATGGAAGATATTTTTCAAGCCCTAGTCTAGCAGTCTTGCTGTCGAGGATTTCGTAGCACAGGAAGTTAGTGCTGCAACAGAGTGCAGTTAAGTGATTGACAAGAATGTAGAGGTTCTCATGCTCTAGAAGATGAGTTTCAATTCGTCTTGGTGGAAGAAAGGGAGTTTCTAGAATTCTGGTTTTTAAATGAGTAAGAATGAAGTGGCGGAACGCAGAATATTCCGAAAAAGAATTATCTGAAAGGACAGGTTGTTTTAAATGTAGACACAATTAAAAATAAAAAATGAAATATTCATTAAATCCATCATGGTGAGCTGGAGGCGATAGGGCATTGACGTGGGATGTATTGAGGAAGTTAATAAAGGGAGAAAAATGGTTATTCCTAATCGATATCAAGATGTAGAACACTTTTAACACTCATAAATCCTTGAAAATAAAATAAATTTGAAATGTAAGTAAAGGGCTGAAGTTATTTATTTAAAGTAGGTAAATATTAGTAAATTAAAAATTTTAATACACTATTTTAGCTATTCGAAATTGCATGTTCATACAGTACTTAAATTACTAATTAAATTAAGTTAAAAAGTTCGTTGTCAGGCGCTATGGAATATTTAAAGGAAGATTTCACGTGTTCCATTAAAAAAGAATATAAATAAAATAAAAAGAGAAAATTTAATTCGCATGTCGGAGAATACAATGAACGTAGAAGGTTAATTGGCCGGGGACGAAGACTAGGCAAGGCGCTTACCCATCAAAGTTTTATTTGCAAAGTTTTTCCCTAACAAGCGATTTCGTAAAAGTATTGTAGAATGTAGTTGTTAAAAAATTACATTTTACACTTATTATGTTGTATAAACATCTTTTTGACTCGAATATCTTTAAAGGTGTTGCGATAGTAAATTTTGGTCTCCTATAACCCCCCCACCACTATTTCCTCATACGATTTCAAGGATAAATTAATTATTTCAAGACGTTCAAATAAAAAGCCTGAATAACGTTAAATAATAAATTGGTATTTGAATATTTTAAAAACAAGATATACAAATTCCCCAAATTACATTCCTAAATATTTCTATTTACTAGAGTTCTTTTATAATGTTATAAACTACATAAAATTACATTTGACATAGTTTGTGTCATTGTTTTTTTTTCTTCTAATTTTAGTCTTCAGGGGAAACTCTAGACTTATTTTAGCCTTGAAGGTCTCGACTATAGTTTGGAAAAAAAAAAAAAATTAATCATCGAATTTGGCTTCATTCATAGTCCCGCAAGCTTGCACCAACTCAGCCAAGCGCGCCCAGATGCACACGAAGAGACACACACAAACATGTAATTTAATCGGACCCTATTTTTAACTTCTCCAGTGTAGGGTCGGTAAAGATGTGTTTTCAAAAGTCCTCAACTAAGGTAATCTTTAAATTTAGTGAAGTGTTTGAAGTAAACATTTTCGAATAGCACGCATTTGTGGAGAAGAGAAAAATTAAGCCGAGAGCGGCAGTGAATATCGGTGTAGAAGCCAGGTTAACAAAGTGTTAGGCGTCTTGTCAAATATCTCTAGCTTCCCTTAAATATTGATGGAGTTTCCTGCAGATATCGTTTCCTGTCTTGAAAAAAACATATTTTTCTCTCCCCTTCAGAAGGATGAAGTAATATTGACTACTTTTCTTCGGATCATGCTTTTAAAGGTAAAAAGTAAATCCAGTGCCATAACTTTCTTCATTCAAATCCTATTTCCTATTTTCTCAACGATATCCAACCAACGGTGAGAGGATCTCTGCTCTGCCCAAGATGGCAGATCATAGGCTGTCATGGGAATTCCATGTATTTGGTAGACAACTGTTTATAAATATATTGTATAATTATTAGATGATTTTTAGTTAGGGTTCAGTTAAGGTAGATCCAAAAAAAAAAATTAAATAAAAGTGTATTTTTTTAAAAGATTATCTGCCAACGTTTCGGCTTACATTGAAAGCCATCTTCAGGGCTCTAGTAATACAATGTCATGAGAATACAATAATAATTGACAATAATATAATACAGAATCACCATAATGTAATGTGATATCAAAAGAATGAATTTAGAAGGATATGTAAGAGAATTTAAAAAACATACAGACGACAACTTATTAAAAAAAAAAAAATTGACCTGTCTATCATGAAGACGAGAGAGGATGTCCTGTTCCTAAGTTCACATTTCCATGACTAAGACAAAATATAATTTTTCTGAAAAACACCGTGGGTGGTGGAAGGGTGGGGGGGGAGGTAAGAGGCGGAAAGTACAAAGGGAGAGCGGCCTAAAATTATCCGGGGGCAATAAAAAGGAATGGATATAGAACAAATTTCTTCAACTTATTCAAACATTTTCAACATTCTAAAAACCATTGGCCCTCCTTCTCAAAAAACNCCCTTCGAGTGTAAGACGAAGTTCTTGTCTTTCTCGTAGGTTAGGCTCTCGCCAATGTAGAGGGAATTGAATGAGATACCTGGCGCGTCCTGTTAGTATAACTGGAAAGTACACCGGCCCGGATAGCAGGAGATCCAGGTTCGATTCCTGGCTGGGACAGATAGTTTTTATTTTCTATTCCCTCTCATTAATTGTTTATTTATTATAATTTGTAAGGAAATTGGAAGATACACACTGTGCAGGATGTAACTCGCATTGACTATATTGAAATTGCTTATAATAATTTAAAAAAGTTATGAGCTAAGACTCCAAACGGCATGGCTGAAGTTCACTTTTACTTCAGTAACTCCAGTTTTATTAATCTATTGTCTACAGTTTTAAACAATTAATGAGACGGAATAGAATAAAAAATCTATCTGTCCCAGCCAGGACTCGAACCTGGATGTCCTGCTTGCTAAGCCCGTATGCTATCCATTGCACCACCGGGACGAGCTAGATAAATTATTAAATTCCCACCTCAATAGCGAGAGCCTAACCCACGAGAAAGACGACTACATCGTCTTAAACTCGAAGGAGCTGACATTGTCAAGCTATTTGTCGACTCTCGTCATTTACTTTTTTAACTTTTCTTTATAAAGATTTATTTGGTTGTGGTTTATCACTGTGGTGGGAATTTAATAAGTTATCTAGCTCGTCCCGGTGGTGCAATGGATAGCATACCGGCCCGGCAAACAGGAGATCCAGGTTCGAGTCCTGGCTGGAACAGATAGTTTTTTTTAATTCTATTCCCTCTCATCAATTGTTTAAAATTTCCCTGGGATAATAAACCACAACCAAATAAATCTTTATTGTCTACAGTGTTCATTCTGAAATATATGAATCCATTTCTCCCATCTTCCCAAAACTTGGCGGTATCTATCGATTATCCCTCGACCTTGACAACTGACACTTTAACAGTCTTGACTTTAGCCTTTATTTTGTTTATCTTGCTGTTGTTTCTGTCAGCTCCCCTATTATGATCGCCTAACCTTCCAAATCGTATCCTTTTTCTCTTAGATTGGCAGTCCTATGACATGATCTACATACAAATACTGATTGGTATGGTAGATAGCTCTGTTTGGATTATTCATTATGGATGGGGCTTTATTTCCCATTGAAATTCATCTTATATTTAATTATTGTTGGTAAGAGATTTGCTCATTCTCTTCAACTATCTACCAGATAAGACAGAAAAATAATATAAGTCAGTAACTCTTAAATTAAACTAATTTTAGTATTTTTTTTTAAGACGAACCATTCTGAGAGCACAAAAATACCTATGTGAACATAAGCTCTATTTCAGTGTATATTAATTGAATAATCTGAATAACTATACTATTACCGCTTACAGATTAGTATAGATTGATATCCGTGATAAATAACAGAAAGATCATAGTCAGGTTTTTGCTTGTGCTATTTTAAATAAAAATGATCAAATTAAGCAAGACAAGCAATCAATGCTTAAACGTTCATTTCGGCTCACATTGAAATGTATTATCATAGAACGATTTCGCTCAATTTTCAGTTATAAATAATATAGTTTGACCTAATACGTAGTGATGGATGGGGGGGGGGGGGTAAGACAAATACTATTGTAGAGCTGCCAACATCTTCAATATTGTTTAAGTTGCGATAGAAATGTATTTGAGGTTGAGAAAATTAAATCTTCAATATTTGTTTCTTCATTTACATTTACATCTTTTCTTAGTTTTTACATATCGAATAGGCGAAAAGTGTAGCGTTTATTTACATCTTCTTAGGCTGCATTTATTCTGTTTGAGCTGGAATTGAACCATAGATTTGATGGAAACTTACAGAAATTGCCGTAAATGGAGGGTTTAAAAAAAGGGATTTGCGGATCTATTTAGCCCCATCCATCACACTATTAGATTCCTTGTTCTAGTACTTCGAACCTCTCTGCTGGTTCATTAAAAATAAATTAAATAAATGGTTCTTAAAGAGGTCTTTTAAAACAAAAATAAGACTAATGGAGAGGTTTTTTGACAGTAGATATTATTATTAGATGTTTTTGGTCGGGGTTCGGTCAAGGTAGATCCAAAAGATACAAATTTAAAAAAAAATGTACTTTTTAAAATTATCTGCCAATGTTTTGGCTTACATTGCGAATTAATTACATCTTCAGGGCTACCATGAAGACGAGAGGGGACGTCCTGTCCCTGGGTTCACATTTTTATGACTGAATGACATTTTCACATTTTCATGATAGCCCTGAAGATGGCTTACAAAGTATGCCGAAACGTAGGCACATAAAATTTAAAAAAATACACTTTTTTAAATTGGTATTTATTTTGGATCTACCTTGACTGAACCCCAACAAAAAACATCTAATAGAAAAAAAAAGATTACATACATATGAAAATTGTGATTTAACTAAACACCTATATCTAAAAGTTTAAAGTATGGTCTATTCATGTAAATACATTTTATACATTTTTAACTACACATGATATGACACTTCAGGCATAAGTGGACCCTGTTAAACACATATTTTGTTATTATGAATTATCTTAAGTAGTTCTTGGTCCTTTTGTTTTTTCTATTCGTACTCCTCAAATATATTTTCACTCGCACATAGTTTGCTATTATATGTATCAGAGTGTGAGAGTCTATATTTAGAATTTATCATATATCAGTGATAAGTTTAAATAACCTATTAGTTAGTTCTTCATTTCATAAATAGTCAATAAACATCTAGGTATTGATCCTCGTGACCTACTGGAGCAATTGTATGAAACCATTCTGAGGGAGTCGCCATTATTGAATTCTGCCTGCTCTTTTGTATGGTGGGTAATTTATGGTGTGGAATTGTAAATGGCATTGCTATTGGTGGAAATGTGAAGGATTGCTCCATTGTTGAATGCAGCTAATGCTTGCTTGATGTTCCCATTGCTGCACAGCTGTTGGTGCAGTCAAGGGGGAGGGGGGTATGCATTTTATATAAGTCAGTGAAATTTGACTCACTCCACTTGCCCTCGCACGTGGGATTGTGACACTGCCTCCCACGTCTCTCTGGGACCCTCCATACCCACATTCTACTTGTTCTCCTTCTGTTCTCAATTCAACTTAAAGAAAATTAACCAGAGATTATTTTTTTGAAAATTTGTTCATCCAATAAAAAATGATACAGCCTTAAATATTGAATTGCCATTATCAAAAGCAATATTTCTCTTTTACCGACTCTTTATCTGCCCTTTTAGCTTTACAAAGCCCTTTCCCCAACCAACATCTAACCATAGACACTCTCTCTAATTGCAATAGATCACCTCAACGAGAAAGGTAGCACCGCGGAAATTAAGGCAATGAAAGTGTACTAGCAAATAAAGCGATAAAAGATTGTGATATGTACTTAAAAGTCACTTTGAATGATGTAAAAGTGCTAGTTAAAATTTTAAAAAAAGTATTTAATAAGTGGGAAAATTTATGGTAGTCAAACAGTGACAACAAGTTACGTGAGATAAAATCTACTCCGAGGGTATGGTCCAGTTCCATATTAACTGACCGTAAGGGAGAAGTGGTATTAGCCAGACTAAGAATAGGACACACAAGACTTACTCATGGCTATATAATGGCAAAGGATAACCCACCCATTTGTGAGGTCTGTGGACAACTTCTTACCATCAAAAATATTTTTACAGAGTGCCTGAAATATAAAGAAACAAGGAAAAAATATATGTTAAATGGGACTCTAGACGAAATTCTATTGGATGACGATAAAGTCATCGGCTCTGTAATGAACTTTCTGAAAGTATACTTCTTTTCCATTCTCTCTCAATTTTTTTTTCTTCAAATAAATTTCGTAGTTTCCTAGTACAAAGAAATTACTATGTTCATCCACATAATAACTATTCGCATTAACTATTCATTATATCTCACAATGACCTATTGCTAAGAAATTATTCTTCTTCAAAATATCTTCCCGCTTCTAAAAATATATCCCTGGCGTTAATGACCAAAGGTTGACACGCCATTAAAAAAAAAAAAAAAAAGAAAAAATATACTTAACTACAATTGTATTGGTAATATCAGTAGGTATACAAGTTAAGCATACGTTTGTGTATAGAGTTGAACATATGTGTGTGTATGTAAACAGCTGTGGTCAATTTTAAATTCAGTATCTTGCTAATATTTGAAATTAGACTTTATCAGTGTTACAAGATCGTCAAGTCCTGTTAATTAAAGTTATAGTAAATGCTCAGATATAACAATATACAAGTTAATCATAAATAAATATAATAAAGTAAATTATATCAATACTAAACAACATTCATCTCTAGTTCACAGTGCTGGTTTTAACATAACATTAATTAATAAGCCAATAATAGATATGGTACTGCAGTGTCGCCCCTTGTATACGATGCACTTTCCCTATGAAAGGGAGTTCAAAGCGTTGTTCAAAGATAAATTTACTTGTTAAATTATCTGGCAGAAACAATCCTTTCTTGATTTTTGTTGAAAATATTTCAGTTTTTGTGGTGGCAACAAATCAAATAGCACTTGTGACTTTTTTTTTCACCAGAGAGAAAGGTATTCTCCTTTAAAATACACTTTTAATTTTTATACACTGTATCTTTGAAAAAATCGTAATTGAAACAAAATTTACGAGTTCAGAAAGTTACAATAAAATATATACTGATTTTGGTTGTGGTATTTAATTCTCACATTAATGTTATACAAGAAATGCAAGGGAATAGAATAAAAAAAATCTTACCACCACAGCCGGGACTCGAACCCGGGTCTGTCTCCTGCTTGCCCGGAAAGACTCGGTTCCCGGTTGAGGTGGTAAGATTTTTTTTATTCTATTCCCTTGCATTTCTTGTATACTAAAATAAAATAAAGAGTGTAGTGAACAAACAAAAAGACCTCCATGTCAGTGAGTAGTGAAGAGAGACTGGGCCCAGTTCTCCACACTCTTTCTTTTTTCTCCCTCCTGTCCTTATATTCACATATATATANCATATATATATATATATATATATATATATACACACACATTTACTCAGATTTGTATACACACATTTGCCATTTATTCAGTTTTCTGTCCATCTTATGATGTTCCGTAGACAATGTTTAGTTAGGATTGCCCCCCCCCCCTACTTCCGCCACGCCAATAATTAGTTCTCTATACTTCCACTGGGATCTGTCTGTAGGGAGAGTGGGATATGATGCCGACTGTTCCCCGAGAGATCTGCCGACATGGCGCACAAGCAGAGGAAGCCTGTCTATAGCAGCCCCTATTAATATGCATAGCCGAGGGAGATAACGGTAAACAGGGCTGAGGAATACGTAAGAGGCAAGTCAGGAAGTCCGATGGAGGAGTCTTCCACCTTAAATGGCTTCCATAGAGCCCCCCCCCCCTTCCCCACCCATCTTACTGAATACATTCCTACGGGAAAAATATATAAATAATATAGGCTGATCTGAGATTGCCCCGCCTTTTCCATTTAGTGTATTTAGATGGTGAAATCTGCCGTCTAAGGGCCTCTCCTTAGATGTCCGAAATGACATGAAATTATGCATGACATTCATGCAATATAACTAAGTCACAAATTGACAGAAGGAAGTTTTCCTCGACAAATTATATTTTAAAATAAAAACAATCAGAAGTATTTAAAGTATTATATATCTACAGTTTTTATTTTGAAATGGGATTACAGTAACAGGTAATTTCGAAGACATTGTTACGGGCTACGGGTCACTAGCAATTAAGATCAATGGGATAAAATAAAGTTAATTTATTATCCCAAATAATTACATCTACCAATTACAATACTTACTGCAACTACTGTCCTTAATAACTAATAAATAAATATAAAATTACTTACAGCTTATAGAATAATTTATATGTACAAATAAATTAAATATGCTTATTTACAACGAAGCCCTATAATAACTTGCTAATCACTGTCGCTTATCACTGTTATCGGCACTGCAGAGGCTACGACTAGCCCGACGCACTGCGGTACTTGATCTGCCACTGAAACTGACACATACGGAGACTAACTTATCACCGACTCGGGGGTCGCTGGCGATCTGCTTTTATAACCGTGGAAGGGTCAAGGGGGCCCTAGATGATTTTCACCTGGATTTCTCAGTATTCCTGCTACCCTCCCCAGACAGAGGAAACATATGGCATCCTTCAATTGGCCCCTGTGGAACTGGTCCACACCTACTTCCCTAGTCTTTAGCAATATGTATATATTGGATTTCTTCTCATGACATGTGTTTTAACAATTATTTTTAATATTATCTAACCCAATCTACTGAGCACTAAAAATGGTTGTCTCTAAAATTAATGTGTCTGTGTGCGCGTGCTAATGTGTGATTATGTGTATGGTTTAGCGCTCTACAGCCTACAGTTTTCCATTTTTCATAACGAAATTTAGCATGAGAATATGAAATGAAAAAGAAAGGTTTGTTTCGTTCTTGAAAAAAATTTGAGTTGAAGAAGTGTGGTTCTACCCGAAACATCAGGTGCGAGTGAAAGTAATTTGTTAAATATAGCGAACATAGTATTTAGGGCTCTAAAACTCGGCACTGATTCGTTATGATAACATTAATAAAGTATGTTCAAAATGAGAGTTTGTTGACCGTAGATATTATTCTAAGATGATTTTAGTTGGGGTTCGGTCGAGGTAGATCCAAAAAAACACAAATTAAAAAAATGTATTTTTTTAATGAAGGATTATCTGCCAACGTTTCGGCTTACATTGTTTAAATTTTTTTCTTGTCAATAAGTTGCTTGTTTGCATGTTTTTTTCAAATTGGTTCTTTTTCAATATTGTTTTCATAAACTTTTAATTGTCTTACATAGCTTTCTACTTTCATACTCTTGATATCACATTATATTATAATTCTCTATTATACTAATTTCAAATATTACTGTATTCTCATGACATTGTATTTCTACAGCCCTGAAGATGGCTTACAATGTAAGCCGAAACGTTGGCAGATAATCCTTCATTAAAAAAATACATTTTNGCAAGAAATACTACTACCTACTATTTTAAACTATCATGGCACTGGGTAGAATTCTATTATTTGGAAAATCCCGCAGATAGTAAATTGTACTAATCACACAAACTTCAAATCAAATTTTTACATAAAATCCTTATATTTTAAGTGGAGAGTTTTTTTTATCGTAAATATTATTATAAGATTTTTTTGTTGGAGTTCGGTCAAGGTAGATAAAAAAAAATACAATTTAATAAAATGTGTATTTTTCTATTGTCTGCCGGAGTTTCGGCTTACATTGTAAGCCATCTTCAGGGCTATCTTGAGATGAGAGGGGACATCCTGTCTCTAAGTTCACATTTCCATGACTTTAAAAAAAGAAAACTTTTTTTTTCTTGTATCTACTTTGACCGAACCCCAACAGAAATCATCTAATATTAATAAAGTATGAGTGCTACACAGCGATATTGAACATTCAAGAGTTGGGGAGGTACCTGGACTCGCAGTTTTTAAGTTCTCTAAGCCGCAATCAGTTATTTTCCTTATTGGAATTTGACATGCCCCAATGAAATGATGAACTCAGATCGTTATTGAGCGAAATTGGACAAATAGGAGTAGGGATATATAAAATGTCAAATAACAACCAAAAATTGTTTTGATACTGTTTGCCTAATAGTTCGGAGCAATGAAACTCAACTCGTGTTTATTTAAAAAAAAACAAAAAAAAAACACGTAAATTTTATTTAAGGATTTATTGACATTGAAAATTCAAATACAGTTAAATACAAGGTATATTATTTTTTTTCTTAAATTAGGCAATATTGGGAAAAGACAACGAAAATTAATTTGAAAAAAAATTATGTATTTTTGGTGCACAGCGCACCTACTCACATTTCACTTTCATGACTGAAACGTCTCGGCTAGCTGTACATATGTATCGACTAAATGTGTTCATGAATGAACATTTGAATAATTTAATTTAAAAAAAATTTTTCTAATTGATAAAAATCTAAATATATGTTGATATCCCTTAATATGATTCAGTTAATTGGAACAATTCATTACGAAGAAAATATCAATATAACTATGAAATATTGACGGCCTTAACAATTATAATAATAGAAAGAAAGATAGATCTATTTAAGCTTTACTATTATAACTAAATAGCTTACAAATATTTATTACATGCCTCTAGGAATATATTGTCGTCTCCCCGTCAGTATTAATTTTTTTTTGTTCATTTCTTCGTATTTTCCTCATTTATTATACATAAATAAATGTATTGTGTGTTAGAACTATAGATTCATGGTGTTTTATATTGTTAATAGCCTACTGCGATGTAAAACAAACAAATAAGAATAGAAAGCAGTGAATATTTTTTAAAATTTACATTTAATGGAAAAAAAAAAAAATTAACTAATGCAAAGGAAATATCAGAGGCAGAGAAAGCGACCACTCTCCCATTTTGGCCAAAGTTTTTGAGTTCCCCCTCCCTCAAGACCCCCTAAAGATTGGCCAAATTTTCTCCCCCCGGATATGGTGTACCCCCCCTGTACACTCTTCTGCGGCGAAGTGCTCTCCGTGGCATCCCCCTTGTCTTGATCAGTTCTGCTCTTCCCGTTCCAAGCGAAAGGATTTTCATTACCGTCCCACCTCGAGCGGAACCTGCCCAGGTCTCGAACCTACCCAATATTCCCCTGGTCTGTCAAAGAGATTGTCAATAATGGATTTCCAGTCAGTATTCCAGTCTGGCGGCATTATTACCAAATCTTCGCTAAATTACTTTTTTTTTTTTTAATATTCCAACATTTAATTATGGTGAGGACGAATTAAGGCTGCCTTGAAGCTAAATGAAATCATGGTATCCAAAGAAAAGATGCTTGTTACAGACATAATAAGTGTTAATTACATCTTATTTAGCCTGTTAATGGCGTGGACACGTGCCTGGGCTCAACACAATAGGTCTTAATGGATAAGAATATTGAATCCACTGTGCAATGACCGTATGAGAGACAAGTAATGCACATTTAGGAACTAATGTTACATTCAACCCTAAAGAATTGTTAACATTTTCTGAGTAATGTCACTTATTGTAAAACATTAATTTTTATTACCGCTCCCTTCCACCAATAATCAAGTTTGAGTCGGATGTTTCTAACTTCAATTAAACTGTTTAAATTCAAATTCAATCAATTATGCATTCAGAAAATAAAATAAAATAGTACATTATTAGAAGTAAATAACCACTTTTGTATTAAAGGTAAGTTTGTAAGTTATGGTAGTAAAAAATTGTATCACTAATCTTTGACTCAGCTCTATCAGTTACATTTTAAATATCTTCTTAACGATTTTAGTGCAAGGGAA
Organism: Oncopeltus fasciatus; assembly: GCA_000696205.2. Classification (NCBI taxonomy): domain Eukaryota; kingdom Metazoa; phylum Arthropoda; class Insecta; order Hemiptera; family Lygaeidae; genus Oncopeltus; species Oncopeltus fasciatus. Next base: position 74,556 of record KZ807009.1, read on the forward strand.
CAGAATAAAAAATCTAACTATCCCAGCCAGGACTCGAACCTAGACCTCCTGCTATACGGGCCGGTGCGTTTTTCACTTATGCTGCCGAGACAAGTCTGATAAGTTATTAAATTCCCCGCACTAGTGTCGAGAGTCTAACCTCCGAGGCAGACGAATATATCTATCAAAAGGGGAGTTTTTTGACCGTATATATTATTATTAGATGATTTTAGTTGGGTTTCGGTCAAGGTAGATCCAAAAAAAAATACANAGGACTCGAACCTGGATCTCCTGCTATCCGGGCCGGTGCATTTACCAATTACGCTACCAGGACAAGTCTGATAAGTTATTAAATTCCCCGCACTAGTGTCGAGAGTCTAACCTCCGAGGCAGACGAATATATCGTCTTATGGTCGGAGGAGATGACAATGTAAAGCTGTTTAAATGACTCTCGTTATTTACTTTTTATTTTATAAATATTATTTTTTGTGGTATTAATTACGTAAATTTTAATAACTTTTAGTGCAAGGGAACAGAATAAAAAATCTAACTGTCCCAGTCAATAACTTATTAAACTTGTCTCGATAGCATAAATGGAAAATGCACCGGCCCGGATAGCAGGTTCGAGTCCTGGCTCTGGGACAGTTAGATTTTTATTCTTTTCCCTTGCACTAAAAATTCTTTAAATATATTCCTTCATAAGCTTCATTTAAATACATGTCTTAGGGGAATGACATCAGAGAATTAAACTTTGCTTATATTTTCTGACTAGTTCTCCAATTTTTACCAAACAAAGATATAAATGATTCTAATTGGATATAACCCCCTCATAACATTCATAAATTCATTGACAGATCAGTAGAAAAAAATGTTCATAAATCGAATTAGGTCACTTAATTTCAAAAATTGAGGAGCCATATAAGTTGTGCGCGTAATTTTGAAGAACATAAACAATCTAAATTTAAATACTGTTAACGATTACATTTTTTCTTGATATCAGCAATAACAAGAATATTCTTGATTTTTCAATATCGTCTCCTCTCCGAAAACGGTTTAGCCTAAAACGAACTGAAGGGATGGTCTACATAAGGATGCTAAAATTTAATATTTGGTTTATTTATTTTTGAAAAATTCGAACACTAGAGAGGGAACAATATATTACATTCAATTTTTAGTTTTTGTATATCTTTATTTACATATAAATTTATATTATTCGCAGCTACTTGTGTTATCTATTTCATACATAAATTATGTTATTTACAAGAAATTAACAGGGAGCCAGAAAAAGAAATAATTTACTACCTGAGCCGGGAAATGATGTAGCAACTACTACCTTCCCGGTTAAAGTAGTAAAAAAAATTTTTTCTTGCACCCTCTGCATTTCTTGTAAATAATTTATCGTGGGAATACATAGCATAATTAATTTAATATTTAATTAAATGATGTTGACGTGTTTCTTTAAGGGCCCGCGCTTTTAAAATTATAATATCTTTAGATCCTCCCCATTGGGAGTGGGGTCGTTGGGAGTGGGGTCGTTGGGAGTGGGGTTGATGGGCCCCTTCTCCCTTCACAGTGATGACCATATATTTGTTTTATTGTTTATTTTATTTATATTCTATTATCATATGCTCCGACATCCAGGAAGTGTCTAATCTAACTGTGTCTAATCCT